>PVKE010002601.1:0-80721 GCA_004027555.1 Craseonycteris thonglongyai | reverse complement strand
GATTGAATCCCATCCCTGGCCCATGTGGACCCATATGCTGAACTGGGATGTGCCCCCAGTTCAGATCTTGCCGGGACCTATGTGGGAGGCTCCTGGCCCAGTTCCTGCCCTGCGCAGCCCCATGCCCACCTGTGGAGTGAAACTATATGGAAAACTAATGCTGTCAGCTATGGAGACTGCTCTGGGCCCTCCCCCTTCTCTCTGCCTGTCTCTGTCAAAAAACAATAAAAATAAATCTTAAAAAAAATGTAGAGTAAAAAATAGACCTGGGTGTGTGAGGAGCCCAGAGAAGGCTTCTCGCTCATGCCCATACCCCTCCTCACACACACTCTCTTGTACTTCTAACCATACTCCATGCTAAGCACCTGCCCACGGGGAAAATTCCTCTGTTGTTTTAAATATTTAGCCATGTTTCTAAAGCTATTGACCCTGAACTTCCTGCTCCCACGGGATCTGTATCAGTTCAGGTCTGTTTCATGCTGTGTCATTGTCGACATTTGGTTGTAGACTCTCTGCATCGACACCACACACAAGTGCCATCCAAGCGCGTGGCCACATGGGCCTCATTGAGACGAGCCACGGGATAATTTCTGGCGCTCTCTTAATACTTTATCTTTTTGTCTGAGTCTCACAAGACGCTGACTATGTCTTGGGATAATAGATGAAAAAATGAAGACGCATGGGGAAGAAGCATGGATCTTAAAGTCAGAAACGTTGAGTGGCTCTGGCGTTCCAGCCGTGTGTCGTGGGCAAGTCACTTGAACTGAATCCCAGTTTCACCCATCTGCCTTCCAGAAGTTGTGTGAAGGTCAAGTAGTTTACATAGATATTTTATATGCAAATATAGAATACACTTACATATTGTGTGTATATATATCACATTTATCTATGTGAATATATTTATATATTATATCCATGTGTATGTTATATCCATGAATGCCATACTTATATATATACGACCCAAGCTTATATATACATTTTGGAAAACTCGAAAGCACTGAACTATATGTATATCTGGGATTGTTATTTTGAAATCATGTGTTTCTCCCAACCCCTGCTATGTTTAGTGCTGCCGGAACACCATTCAGTGACGTTTGAATTTTAACAAGGAGCACTGTGATATAATAACTCAGCTGTTTTAAACGGACTGTCCCTTCTCCCCTTGGGGAAAATGGAAGTAACAACAGAAAATCATCTGTATCAACAGTAGGCCCCCATTTCTGAATTCAATCTACTGCGCCGGCTCAGGAATGAAGAGCAAGGTGGGTCGATCAGCTGTAAAGAGAACGGTGACCTTCATTCATTTTGACTCTCTCCTTTTTTTGTGACTGAGGACCAATTATAATAAATTCTCTTCCCCTGCCTGTTTTAAGACAGGGGTTTTAAGGGTGTTTTATGGCTTCGGCCTGTCTCAGGCCCATCCTCTCTACCAGCGATGGATGAGGAAATCAGACTTGCGGCCCATCAGCATAAGTGAAGCTCCCTTTGTTAAGTCTGATGGCGGCCTAATCAGCACCGACTCTCCCTCTGGCATTGGCTTTTGGAGAGGGCATGCAAGTGCTCCCTCAGATGCCAAAGGGGGAGCGTCCTGCCTCCTGCCCTCCTGCCACCAGCCCAGAACCTTCTGCCGCACACGGTCATGCCTGACTGGGAACCCCTCGCGTGTCCCCTGAGCCACGCACCCCGCTGCCTGTAATAAAACCTCTCCCTCCCCCCGGCCTGCTGTAGGAAGACAGACAGGACCGGGGGCCGGGACAGCCTGTTCGCGGCTGCGATGTGCAGAAGATGCTGGAGAGACTGTGTCCCCCGCTGTCTCTGCCAAGACTGAGCAGATTCTGCAGCCCGGGGCCCGTCACCATTGACAGGGCTGCAGTGTGCGTGCTCGGTGGTTCAGCCATCTTCTCCTTCCCTACACGGGCTCTCCGTGCTGTGCCTCTGGCCTTTTCCCTGGCAGGGTGGGGGCTCGGCAGTGAGGTGTCAGCATGCCTGTGTGTGGCAAGCAGGGAGAGGAAGGAGGAGAAACAAACACTCGAGATGCTCAACCGCAGCGAGATATAAACTCCTCTGCTTTGCCGCGGCTCTGCAGGGGAGAGTGTGGGGCAAGAAAGGGGTGTCCTGGAGTTAGAAGGCCGGAGACGCAACTCTGACTGGAGCGCGCCCTCGAATTACTAACCTTTCTACATCTTCCAGTCTTGATCTGTGGAATAACAACCGGTGCTTGTCCTACCTCCCTTCGGATTTGTTGGACACTTCTGATGGCAGCTGGCCTTTGTATAGAATTGCTTTATAGTTTACCAAATGCCCTTGAAAGTCACAAGGGGGACTGCGGTATCTTTCAAAGCATGAGCCACTGATCCCTTGAATCCTCTAAGGGACCCTCAGGCTTGGGCACACGACTCAAGGTAAGATGTGAGCCCTGTGAGGGCAGATTGTAGGAGAGGTCTGTCACCCATGGGACTGCCACCCCCCCCCAAACTGTCTGTGAACCTCTGTTCCTCCTGAGTTCTGGGGTTCTACTTCCCTCCAGTTCTGTAGGTCTCTCAGTATTCTTTGAATAAATCTCCCTTTGGTTGAAGTTAGCACCACATCCTGACTGAGAGAATTTGCAAGCTTTCTCAGCTAGAAAGATTCTACTCTGAGGACCTTGTGACTTGGACTGAAGGTGGGGAGTTTTCCCTGTGACCCTAGGTTTGGTCTCACATTGGGCTTAATAAGAATGATGCCTCTCACTCTGAACAAAAGAGAGGATACACAGTGGAGGCCTCTGGGGAAGTCCTCAGTATCGGGGCAAAATGTTTGTGAGATGTTTAGCAAATAGCCCTGGATCGCTGAGGGAGCCACATTGAGGCTTCTTGACTCACAGGACAAAGCATGGTTGAGACTGCAGGCTCTGGAACCGGTTAACTCAGCCTTCCATGCTCTGGTGCTTACTAACTAAGTCATTTCTGTGTCTCAGACCACCCGTGTCTCAGTTTCTTTGTCTATAAAATGGGGACAATGGTAGCACTACGTCAGGCTGTTACAATGATCAGATGAGTTAAGATGCATAACATGCGCAGAACGATGCATGGCACACAGTTAGTGCTCAATAAATGTTAGCTATTGTTGTTAGTCTGCTGACTGATCACTCTTTTGTTATTACCAAGGATGCAAGCCCATAGGAGAAAACCTGGGTTTACAGAAATCTAAGAGCATTTGTAAAAAAATAAAAACAAACAACAACAACAACAACAAAACAAAGGATGAAAAGAAGAACTTGCTACATTCTGGAGCCTGGAGAGATGTACGAATGGCAGAGTCCTCTTGGCTGGAGAAAAGATTGCTTCATAACGTTGACTCCAAACCGGACTCTTCCATTCCACGGAAGGAGAACTTTCTAGGCAGGCTTTCCCCAGCTGTTACGGAAGCGGTTACAATGGAGCTCACGTGGCTGAATGCTGAGATTGTGGTGAGAATTCCGCTCACCTGGGTTCTGCAGGGCAGGTTTTGAACATATGGGGCTCACCTGTTTGTGAGAGAAATGGGCTAACCCTCCAGGCTTCAGGACACCATTGAGGACATGGAAATTGATGACCAACAGCATGTGTGCCCCACACCGCCTATGTAAAACATGCCCAACAATGACAAACTACTCACCTTGGCAAAACAGGCATGATATTCATTTGGAGGCTTGCTTCTAAGAAAGATAAATCCTGCTGTCACTGTGCAAATAGATAAGAGAGACCGGATGACAGTTTTTCCTTGATAAAAGATTCTGTCTGTATTTTAAGAGAATTTGCTTTCTTCCCTTCTGCTGATACCCACATGAGTTAAGACAGAGATAACACTATCTTTCATGTTTTTGTCAGAATGTGTTATTACTATGGGTGGCGGTGGCTCAAACACTTCGTTTAATGATTTGACTCAAGTGCAATGTCACCTGCACAGGAGCTGCAGGCCCCAGACGAGTACGACCTCCAGATCTAAGAAGCAAGACTGGAAGCATTGCAGGCTGGGGGGGAACTTAACAGGAGTTAACCTAAAACGAGAGAGATTCGCTGTTACATGAAAATCTTCCTAGAAGTTAATCTTTCCTAGGAGAGATTTGAAAATTTGCTGCTGATGAGGGATTTGGGGGACATCTCATTGGGAAGACACTATTGCACAATAATTAATATAAGATAAGGAATAATCTAATTAATTGCCACATGAGGTGATGTTACAGCAACAAGGTCCTGTGTACAGGGTATGAGGCAAAGATAAAAGTTCTCCTCTTGGTAGCTCTGAAGTTGAGTAATCAGACACAGGCCTTACAGACAATCCTAAGCAAAGAAACTGCTGATCTTAATTTGGTTTCCTAGGTAGACTGTTCTATTGGGAAGAGTGTGTATTGAGCAGTTGTTCTTCCTGTTACTTTGACTTATTAGCAACAACTTAATCCTTATAATCACTCAAAAGAGGTGGGAACTTTTATTGACCCTGTTTTGCAGCTTAGGAAACGAAGGCCCTAATATGTTAGCTTACCTTTATAGCCTTCATGAGTAAAGTTTATTATCTCTGTTGGAGAAATGAAAACACTGCAGTGTAGCACGCAGTAGGTAAGAGCTGGGCTCTGGGGCCAAAGCCTGGAATCCCAAGCTCCCTGACTGACTGCTGAGGGGACCGGAGGAGGTCCTTGTGGCAGACTGCATGGTTCAGTGACAGCCCTATCAATGTTTCTCGTCCTACCTGCTCTTCTAGAATCTTGCCATCACATCTGGAACCTGGGGAGGACTTCAGGACTGTCCCTGTGGGTCCCGTGTCCCAGAAGTGATGCTGCGTGACTTCCAAGAGTGGTCTGTGAAGATGATCCAGCTTCTACCAGCTCCTCCCTTCCTGGGGACTTTCCCCCTGGGAGCCCAGCCACCACGCTGTGAAGAAGTCCTCACAGAACAGAATCCACAGGTTAATAAATGGCTTCCTTACATCGCAAGTTTGGGGTAACTTTCTACAGAGCCATAGTAATTGGAACAGCACTTGAACCCTGAAAATGTGAGTGTTCTCATCTGCACAATGGGAATAATAGCAGTACTAATCTCACGGGAACATGTGAGGGTTGAAGGCAGGGATGTCCAACGTTTTGGCTTCCCTGGGCCGCACTGGAAGAATTGTGTGGGACACATAAAATACACTAACACTAAGGATAGCTGATGAGCTAAACAACAACAACAACAAAATCTCATAATGTTTTAAGAAAGTTTATGAATTTGTGTTGGGCCTCATTCAACGCCATCTTGGGCTGCATGTGGCCGCAGGCTGCAGTTTGGACAAGTTTGGTTTAACGTGTGTGAATTGCTCGGCACGCTTCCTGGGATGGAACAGTAACTAATGCTTACATGACACCTACTATGGGCCAGCACTGTCCTAGGAACTTTATATATATTAACTTTAAACCCTTACAACAACCTTATGATGAGGATACTAGTTAAAATGGATTTTTTATTGAGGTGAAATGGACATAGTATAAAATTAAAACCATTTTAAAGTTGAATGAGTCAATGGTGTTTAGTGCATTCACAATGCTGTACAACCAGCACCTTTATCTAGTTCCAAATAATTTTCATCACCCCAAAAGGAAACATGGGTACTACCTTTAAATCCATTTTGCACATACAATGGGGGACTCCCCCAGAGTTGTCTTCTGGGGGGCGGGCCCCTTTAGTGCAGGCTTCCCCCGCAAGGTAAGTGTTCTAGGAACCCATCTGCATCCGTGTAGCAGCTGGTGTTGTGAGAGGCTGCGTGCAGCTTCAGTGAATTCTTTTTGGAGATGCTCAACGTGTTTGCCCATTTCATGAGTGATTTACACGGACAATGTGTAGCATGACAATGCACCTGCCCACATAGCGCTGAGTGGTTGGCAGTTTTTGACCAAAAACAGCATGACCCCCATGCCCCACCCTCCCTAGCCACCTGATTGTGATCCCAGAGACTCTTTTTTTGTGTCCTTGGATGAAAAAAGTCCTCAAAAGGAAACATTTTGCCAATGTGAAAAAAGTGAAACAAAAAATGGCAGAAGCACTAAAAGACATCAAAATCGGCGAGTTCAAAAACTGTTCTGAGCAGCGGAGAAAGTGTTTTAATAGGCATACTGCTGCATCAAACAGGGAGGACTTTGAAAGTGACTGACATGTAAACATGTAAGCATACACACACAATTTTTAGAAATACATTCCATTTTTGGGGGGTCCCCACTCGTAAGGAAACTCAGGCTGTCAGACAGGCAGTCCCGACAGGTCTGTGATGTGGACACACTTGGATTCTGGGGTTTGCCGTCTTTGCTGCCACTGCACGTTACCTGGGCCTCGTGAACATGAGCCATGTGATTGAAGTGCTTGCCCGAAGTTGCGCAACTGTCAGGTGCTTATCCCAGACTGCTCTGTTCCCCAAACTTATCCTGTATCTGTGCACATGAAGTGGACATGGAGCTTCTTTGTCAAGTTCCGCAATAGCTGCCATCCAGCCACACTGAGTCAACGTGACAGCCTGATCCTCATGCTGAGGGGCAGACCTCGAGCCTTCCTCACCAATACCCACCCACCCCCACAACGTGTAGACAACCGCTGAGGTCGCACTCGAAATGGCCTGCTCCGCTAAACATCTTAATTGCAACGTTGATCTACTTGGAGTGGAAAGTATGTGCTTACTACCCTGTGGTAAAACGGCTCTCTGGCACAGAGAAGAATCTCCAGTCTAAAGCTCCTAATTCCTTTACTCTGTGGCCTACCAAAATATTTGGGTAAGCGCTCTAGCGAGGGCCATCCCATCGGAGGCATCCCGAGCCCTGGTGGTTTTGTGTAGCTGCGTGCACTCAGCCTGCATAGGAAGAGATTTACAGCCGTTGGCGCCAGAAACGGAAATGCGTGCTGCCCTCATAAGACTAGTCCCATGTGCTGCAGGCTCCGTGGCGATCTGATTGCCTTTCTGCTCTTACACTGTGTCAACACTCCTCCACAGCACAGCATTCTGTACGCTGCTGGCACGGGAGTTGAGGCTCAGGTATTAGGCAGACCCAAGAAGCCGGGAAATGCTATGGGTGTAGCAGGCAGGCCCAGGAAGGAGACAGGAAGCATACCAGTTATGGAACAGAGATGAATGCCAATTCGACTGGCATGGATGGGGTGGGGTGGAAGCTGTTTACAGAGGCCTGGGGGGCCCTCTGAAGTCCACCATGAATTGGGGGGAACGTGCAAGGGGGACCCAGCCGTCAAGTGTTAAGGCGAGAGGGAGACGATGGATGCTTCTGACAGGGCCGCAGTGTGGGAGCTTTGCCTCTTTGTAACTTCGGGTCTTGTACACGGACTGTGGATACCACACGTGACAAGGAATAGGGCATTTGGGGTCTGAAGGCAGGCACTCAGCGTGCTAAGAATAACCATGCTGTGTGCTCTGTGGGCAGATGCCGCTATGAATCTGTCACCAGCGAAGCATGCACTTTGCAGTGGCTTTGCTCTTTCTAGCACCCCTGGATCTGTGCCGGCTTGTCCAACACCAGCTCCCGTCCAAGGGGATGGAACCGAGATTTGGGATCAAGTCAGGTCCTGGTTGGAGTCCTGGCTATGTCCTTTATTGGTTGTGTCACTAGGTCACAATCTTCCTGACCCTGGTCTCAGTTTCCTCCTATGTGTCCCGGGGCTCATCATACCAATGACATTGTGACGCTTAGAACGTGTATGAAGGGCACTGCGTGTAGTAGGTGCTCCACATGTGTCAGCGTGGCACACACATACCGGAAAGTGGAGCCCCCGTGACCGCGAGCTGAGGAAATTGTCTAGGCCACGCACTGAACGTCCATCTTGGCTTTCACAGCACGCTGCTCTAACCGTCGGGGCCAGGTATAGACACTCGTACTGACGGATTTTGGTTCAAAGATCTGAATCGACATCATCGTTTTACTTTGGTGGCCATTGGCGACTCCTCAGTCACTTTGTAAAGCCAGTTTGCACGTGCTGCTTTGAGACAGGGCTCGCAGCGTCATCAAGCTGAATTCTGGCAGGTAACCGTTGCTGTCGCCCGGTGGAGCTGCAATTTAGTAATGGAAAAGTGTTTCATTTTAACTATGAAATTTAACACAAAGAATACAGCTGCTCAACCGGGCAGTGACAGTGTGTGTTAATTTGATTTATAGACGCGCAATGTACCGTGCCTAATGTTGAACGCTGGAAGACTCTGGTGAGGCTGAGACCGGCATCGGAGATGAGGGACGATGGTGACAGGCAGACTTCATGTGTGTCCGTACGTCTTCCTGAAGCAAATAAAGCTGCAGGAGCCTGTCTGTGCAAGAGAAATAAGGGGGAATATTCTACATGGCATGGATGAGGGCTGGGTTCTCCCCGACGAAGACTGTGGCTTTCCTGGAGATGTCCACCAGGCTTCTCTCCATGTGTCTGGTCTACTGGCACAGCCGGATCGCCACTCTAACAGTGGGGACAGGTTTAGGGCTCACACGTGGTCCATGGCAGGTTCTGCTTGGAGAGCCAATGTCAATGTCCTGTGAGGGCAGAAGACAGAGAGCTGTCCTTGCCCCCTGGCTAGCCAGATGCCCCAAGAGACAACTCTTAATGTCAACAGGCACCCATGTGAATGCACGTGGAAAGGAAGGCACAGGAGCGTGTCTCTGTGTTGTGTGTGGATGGTGTCTGCGGTGTGCGTGCATCATGTGTGTATGGTGTGTGTTGTGTGTGCATGGTGTGTGTACACTCACTGTGGACCAGACTGGGGTGACCTAGGTTCCTCACAGGTTCCTCTATCCACAGCCAGAACACTTTCCTTCCTCACCTTTCTGTGTCATCATTAAACCAGCTATCAATAGATAGAGAATGTAGACAAGTAGAGGGGAAAAATCACCCACAATCCCACCCTGCATGCGTTGGTATCTTCTAGGCTTTAGCCACATGGATAAAGAGCGTATTTGCAATCATCAGGGGATGTTGAGCGATATGGTGACCCTCCATATTGCTACTTAGTCTTCATAACTAGGGTGCTTAATGGCTGCATTATGTCCCATCCATTGCTTTGCCATTACTTAGGAGCACATGGTTATATTTAGGTGGCTTTCAAGCTTTCAGTATCATAAATAGCGCCTCCCTGAATGGTCCCCATCCCATCAGGCCTGGCCTCATGGCTGCCTTTAACTCTAAACTTAGCACAAGGGACGTTGCTGTCGCTGATGGTGGCTGAAGCAGCTCATCTGTCAGTGCTGACCCGCTCAGAACATCTTCCTCAGGCCCCTGGAGAGGACTGGGGATGGGCACCCAGTTAAACACGGCACCAGCGGCTTTCACCCCCACTGCCCAGAAGCCGGCCGCTGTGCCCACGCCGCCTGCGAGTGCTGCCTCTGTCCTTCGGGCCGGGTTATTCCAGGCACAGCCCGCTGCTAGTGCTGACCCCGCGTTTCCCTTCTTTTCCCTCAGTCACGGGTTCTCAGAGACATCTCTCCTCTTTTATCTTGAGATGAGCAGGACTTCCCAGAGTGGCGGGAAGATTTATTTCCCAGGCCTCCTAGTGAAGGATGGCCGCAGCCTCTGTGTTTGGGGCCGGGCCCCCCTGGGACTTGGGGGTGTCAGGAATGCGTACAGGCTTCCACTCCCCCGGAAGCCCGCTGGCCCCAGCCCCCGGCATGCCGCTCTGCATTGCATCTGCACACAGAGGCTGCATTTCCCCTGAGACCCCCCCCCGGCCCCCGTGCGCCCCTTGTCCTGCCTCCTGTGGCCTCGCCTCCAGGTTCCTTTCCTGGCACCCATCCCTGACAGTCCCCACCCCCTGCCACGAGCTGACCCTGAGCTGGTATCTCCTCACCCTCGCCCTGTGCTCCTCCGCTGTCTCCTTATGCCCAGGTCGCTGGTCTCTGAAATCAGCTACTTGTGTGGGGCTTACATTGTTCTATAGTGTGGAAGTCACCTGTCACCGTGGACTCCGGAGCACTAGGGAAACTTGAGGAGGAAGGAGACCGTGGGGATGATGCTGTGTCTTGCTGTGCTCCTCACACCGGGGTCAGGAGTTGCCCTGGCTTGGGGAGCTGGCCTTGCTGGCTCTGGTCGCCTTCCCCATTTCTCTGAGTATCTCTAGCTCTGTCCCCTTTTCTTTGGCTCAAGAGAAGTAGCTGGCCCTTGGGCTCATACCCTCAGTGTCTTCTTTTCCCTCCTTCTCTCCTCTCTCTACGGGTCTCTCCCAACTCCCAATGCCCTTTCCTCTAGGAAACGCTACTCTTCGGAAGGAGTATAGCAGAGTGTACTCATGACTGAACGAAGGGACATTATTTTCTTCCCCTGGGGAGGCTGTTCAGGGGCTAACGGAGCTGCGGTCTCGTAGAGCTGAGTTCAGATCCTTACTCTGCGACTTACTAGTTGTTTGGCTTCACTTTTATGAAACTTCATTTTCTCATCCCTAAAATGGGAATAACTACCTACCGCAGGTGACCTAAGGCATGTAGAATATTTAGTAAAGTTCCTCACACACAACTGATTTATTGATATGGCTTATTTTTATTTGAACCTTAGCTCTATTTGGGGAAAGAAAATACTTAAAGGGATTTTAAGCTTTAGCAGCAGACTCTGAAGTTTGTGTGTGTGTGTGTGTGTGTGTGCGTGTGCACATGTGCATGGGTACACATGTATCCATGGATGCATGCATAGGTGGTTATTTGGAGAAAGTTGGAAAATTTCTGAAATCATACAAAGGAAAAAGTCTTCTCCTCTTAGAATAATATTAATCTCATCCTATGCATTTCACATGCATGTCATATTCTCTGGGTCATTTCAGGCTCTAAGCAGCTAGCTGTGCATTTCCTCTTAGCATGATGCTCACCATGACCATGCCTCTTTCTTTCCAAATGTCCATGTCCCTGCTTTAAGATGCCTCCTGCCCCCTGAAACCAGGGTGCAGGGCCCTGTTAAGTGAACAGGACAAAGCAGCTGACAGGGCAAAATCATCTGGGAGAAAGAAGCCTTTTGAAAGGCAATTCGATAATAACAATAAAAATGGAAGATACAGTCATTTGGTTATTCCAACTCTAAGAATCACCCACAAGAAGATTTGCATAATATGTATAAAGAAGTAGATCTAAAAATGCCACAGCAACATTTGTTTTGTCAGGGTGGAAAACTTGGATACAACTTAAGTGTTTACCAATATAGGAGCGGTTACATAAATCATACATATGATGGAATACTATGCAGCCATGAAAAAGGATGATTTACATGTGTTGCCACAGAAATCTCACTGAGATAATCACATGTAAGGAAAAAAGGAGGAAAAGAAGCAGATATGTGTGGGCAGGTACCTTTGTGGAACTGACGGCTGTGGTAGCCAATCAGGAAAGCAGAAACCTGGAGACTCATGGACTAAGGAGTTTACTGTAGGAATTAGTCTTAGCACAAGTGTGGGAGGAGCTGATTGGAAGGAGCCTGTAAAGGGCGTCAGAAGGATCTGGAAGCTAGCACATCCAGCTGTTGGAGCAGGAAGGCAGAAGGGGCACTGTGGCAGGCTCTTGACTGTTCCTACCACCATCTCTGTGAATTTGCAGTGAGGCACCTGGAGGTCGCCTGCAGTTATTGCTGCTCAGCAGGCTGCCAGCTGGGAGGTGAGCTGCAAATGGGGAGGGGAAAAAGAAGGACAAACTGACCTGGCCTGCGCCTCTGCGCACTCTCATCACCTTTGACCAGTGCAACCTTCTGAACATAGTGGCTGCTGCTTCATTTTCCCTCCCAAACCTCACCCAACTTTACTTACAGTCTACTCGAACTCAGGGGGTTCTGGGATTTCAGGTTCCCATAGTAACTGAGTTGGCAGTAGAATCATCTAGCATAGCCTCTGAGGCAGGGAGCAGGGACTCGGAGGTCAAAGGTTACTTGTACGCTGCGCTCTGTCCTGAACCTTTCACAACAAAAACGTGCACATGGAGTGCTTGTGTATGAGAACAGAGTAAAACAAAAAACAAACAAAAAGGAACCCAAAGGCTCTTAACTTTTTCTGTAAATCTTAACAGGTTTCTTCATGTCTTTTCACATAGTTCCTTCCTGCTGCTCTCATGATGTATTCCCTGCTCCCTCCTCCCACCCCCACTCCCGCTGAGATTGCCAAGGATTTTGCTTGTTAAAATAGAAATCAGAAAGGTGCAGGAGGGGAAGCCAGGATGGCTTAATGGGTTAAATGCTCACTTTGTAGCCCTCGGGACCAAGGATCGAATCCTGGCTCTGGCCTGTGCGGACCCACATGCTGAACTGGGGAGTGCCCCCAGTTCAGTTCTCACTGGGGTGAGACCCCAGCCCAGTTCCTGCCCTGCGCAGCCCTGTGCCCACCTGTGGAGTAAAACTATGGAAAACTAATGTCAACTATGGAGACTGTTCTGGGCCCTCCCCCTTCTCTCTGTCTCTGTATCTCTCTCTCTCTCTCTGTCAAAAACAATAAAAATAAATATTAAAAAAAAAAAGGGTGCGTGAATATCCCAAATGTTTGTTTGTGTGTGTATGAGTGTGCATCTGTTTACAATACACATGCAGGCACATGTATATGTACATGAGCGCACATGCACACACGCGCACATATGTACACATGTTTATGGGCACATGCGTGCATGTGTACATGTACATTTGTGTACATCTATGGCACACACACACGTGTATATGTACATGTGCGTGCATGTGTCTATGGTACATATGCATGCACATGTATATGTGCATGTGTGTGCATGTGTCTATAAGCGTGTGTATTGGCTGTCTGTGAACCCCCTGGCCTGATTTATTCCTAGCCCCATTCCTTGAATGATGACCTTTGACCCCTGCCAAAGACACCCATGGGACAGGCGAGCCCGGAAGGGGGCTTGGTGAGAGTGAAGGAGAGGTGAGCTCCCTGGGAGATGAAGCTTCCGCAGGGCAGGGAGCTTTTGTCCCATTAATTTTTATCGGGAGAGGCGCATCCCCTGCTGCTGTAGACTGCTCTCCCTCAGGCACGGAGCCGACTGTGTGGCTCCTGCAGCTGCCTCCTTTGCAAATGAGTTGGGGAAGAGGAGGCGAGCTTGCAAGAGCTGCATCCAACGTGGGCACGACAGTCTAAGACCCTGGCTCACACCTGGGGTGTGTGTGTGTGTGTGAGTGTGTGTATGGGGGGCTGTGAGGGGGTTGAAGGGAGTCAGAAGAAATGAGGGGACCAGGGGCTGAGCTGCTGGCTCCGTCAGTGGAAAGCATAGCCCCCCTCAGATCCTGGCTGGGGGTAGCTAGGAGTCCGTGGACTGACATCATAAAGGTGACCTTGGTCTCATGGCCCCTTTTCTGTTTGAACCAGACCCTTGGCATTTGTCTTACCAGGCTGAATGTCTAGCAAAGAACGGAAATAACCTGAGGTGAACATTCCCCTTTCATAGTGGGCCCCTGGGTGTCCCATGCGCAGGAGGCTCCACCACTTTCTGGTGGTGGTGGTGGGGGAGGGTGTTGTTGGCACAGAGAGCCTCTGAGATGCCCAAGTCACCTGTGTGTAACGGAAGCATGAGGTCACGGGCTGATGACTCCATCACTCCTGCGTAAGGCCAACTATAGAGTCAAGCTCTCTCGGAGCCTCTCTGCCCCTTTCCTCCGGGGGCACACCGACCTCGAGGGCTGCCAGTTCCTGGCAGCAGGGACCAGATCCCTGAGTGTGGACCCCCTGAGCGCTTACTCCAGCCTGTGGCTCTTTGTGGGGGCTGCCCCCTGTGCCTGGAACGACCTTCCCCTGGCAGCTGCAGGGCTCACTGTGCGCTTCTGCCCGGGTCTCGCTTCAACCTGCCCACCCCCCACACCACCGCCACCTTGCCGTGTCCACCTCGTCCACAGCGCTGTGCTGCATGTCGCTGACCTGCCTTTTTTTTGTCTTCATTTGTTTGTTGTTTCTACCTCCCCCTCTAAACATTAAGTCTTTCAGGGCAGGGATCCTGGTCCCTCTGGTTCGCTGATGTAGCCCAAAGGCACCGAGTTGGCAATTGCTTGGGGGGGGAATTAAGCAGAGAGGGCTTCTGGTCACGGGAGCACTACAGTGGAAGAAAACCGGTCTTTCAGCGTTGCCGCGAATTCCAGCAGTGGAGTGTGTTCACACCGAGCTGGGCTATAGTAACAACACCAGTAACGCTCACAGGTAGCCACAAGCATCTGCCGCCTCGCCGTTGTGTGGTGCTGTGCGCGTCACACGCCTGTGTGGGAGCTTCACACTGATAGGTGAGGCAGGGCGCGTTACTCTCGGTCTGCAGATGAGGCAACGGCTTCGGAAAGCTTGAGCGATGCTCTCCGGGGACGCAGGTGGAGCTCCGAGCCGGGCACTGATGGTGCGTCCCCACCCCCTTCTTTCTCTTTCACGAGGAAGGAATGACTTCCACATACAGCCTGACCTTGGAAGACCTGTGGAGCCACGTGACCGGTGCCAGCCCCAGTGGCTGGCATGAGGAGTAGAGGCTGGGAACGTAAGGTGGACTTGGTGACATGGGTCCCCCCAAGGGCAGGCCATCACGGAAGCTTTCCCTGTGTACACACAGGGTGGCAGGATGCAGCAGGGGGCAGCTGGCTGTAGAGGTTTTGTGAGTCCCTTTTTTCAGTTGCATAAACCCCGTAGTTCACGCAGTGAGTGTTGACTGACGTTCCAGTACTAGGAGACCGTATTTGCCCACCTTCATGAGTCATTTACCCCACAGGGAAGAGGTTTGCAGTCTTGGATGGACATCATAATAATCAAGAGGACTTTTTCTATTTTTATTTTTTTCGGCTAAAGATGCTTTCTTAGTCTGTTTGGGTTTCTCTAACAAAACTATCGCAGATTTATTTCTCATTGTTCTGGAGGCTGACAAATTCAAGATCAAGTTGTTGACAGAGTTCTTGTCTGGCTATTCATAGATGGCCGTCTTTTTACCCTGTCCTCACATGGTGAAGGAGTTCTCTCTGGTATCTTTTATAAGGGCACTAATCCCATTCACGAGGACTCCACCCTCATGACCTAGTGACATCCCGAAGACCCTTTCTCCTGATGCTGTCATGTTGTGGATTAGGTTTCAACATATGAATTTTGGGGGGACCCAAACATTCAGTCTCTAGCAGATGGTAAGGTTTCACTGCAGACCTCCTGAATCAGAACCTTAGAGTATGGGGTCTGGGCATTTGTGGTTGTAGGAAGCTCTGCTGATGCTTTTGTCTTCTTGGGTGGAAACCAGTAACTGACAACGATCTACTGGGTGATTTGTTTTTCTGTGAGAACACAGCTTTGGTATTCAGTAGGAAAATAGGAGCTTCCTTGTGGTCATTCTTCCTGCTGCCTATCTGTGGTCGGTGTTTGCTTTATGACTTCATGTAACCATCCTTTACCTAAGTGATGTCAACTCTTGCTCCCACTGCGAGTATGTGTCCAAGTCTTGCATGTTCGCTGAATCGCTAGTGTGTGAGAGTCTTGAGTACCCACCTTATTCATTAATAAAAGTAAAAGATCAATTCATTTAGCTGTTTCAGGTTCAGGGATCACAGTATTGACCAAAATGGATGAATATTTTTACCTTCACAGAACTTACATTCCTTTGGGGAGACAGCCAATAAACAGAATAATAAAATACGCTACGATTATAAGGTTAGATGGTGATACAGGCTCTATTAGTTATCTGTTGCTGTGCAATAAATTACTCTAAGACTTAGAGGCTTAAAACAAAATTAATTTGGTACAGTTCCTGTGGGTCAGGAACATGGGAGTGGCTTAGCTGGATATTTATGGCTCAGGGTCTGTCAGGATGATGGCTGGGGCGGTGTAGTAAGTCAAAGGTTAGCCTGGGGCCACAGAAATCCATGTGAATGGTGGTTCAATCCTATGGCTGTTGGCAGGAGGCCGCATGGGCCTCTCCGTAGAGTTGCTTGAGTATCCTCACGACTTGGCAGCTGACTTCCAAACCTAGGGCACATGCTACAAGAGGGAGAGAGTGTGCAAGGAGAAAGCCACAGTGCCTTCTTAAGACCTAGTCTTTGAAGCGCTCTCATCACTTCCACCACATTCTATTTGTTGGTGTGAGTCACTAAGTAAAGGCCACCCTCAGGAAGAGAAACCAGGCTCCCATTGTGAAGGGGGGAATTGCAAAGAATTTGTCAATCTATTTACAAGCCACCACAAAGCTTAAGGGAGAAAGATAAAGTAGTGAAGGGAGCTATGGAGTGGCTGGTGGTAATCTGGGATGGATGCCCCGGAAACACCTCAACGGAGAAGGTGAAACTTGAGTAAATATCTAGAGGAGGGCGATGTGGTTGGAGCAGAGTGGGCAGGAGGGGGAGTCACAGGAGATAAGCCAGGGAGGTCATGGGGTGAATGGAGCAGATGGGGAAGGGCTTTTTAGAACATTGTGAAGACTTCGACTTTTACTTTGAGTGAAATGGAGAGCTAATGGGAACTTTTGAGGGCGATGATTTTTCTGTTCCATGGAGAATAGGGTGTTTGGGAGGCAGGGACAGAAGCAGGGAGACCAGTTAGAGAATCTTAAAATAATGTAGTGAGAGAGGATCACGGCTTGGCCTCGGAGGGGATTGAAGGTGAGTGTGAGGATGGATAGCAGGTGTGGGGAAAAGTGGCTGCATCCTGGATAGATTTTGCAGGTAGTGTGACAAGATTTGCTGATAGGTTGGATATGGGGTGTGAGCAAAATAAAAAGTAAAATTAGGATCACTGCTCGGGTTTTCGCTCATGCAACTGAAAGAATCGAGTTGGCCTATGTTAAGATGTTAAGGAATTGTCATACTCTCAACAAGCTTGATGTAAAAACTAATGGAAGCTTCTTCAGTGAACATGAATCTTTCTTCTTTTGGCATTTTAAAACCAGCACAAAGATTTGAAAGCAAATGATGAATGAACACTTGATCCTCTGGTATCTATTTTTCCAGTTAATATCCAAAAGCCTTAGAAAAGAACATGGAATTGATGATTCTTATTAACCATCATTGTTGGTAATCTGAAAGAGTAAGGAAGGTTATTCATAGCGACTACAATGCTCACAGTTCGTGACAATCATGAGCCTATCTTCAGTGATTGACTAAAAGGAAACACCAGGGATAGAAAAGCCATCAGTGTAGACGAGAAAAAGAAATTTACACAAAAGACTGCTCCACGTGCAAAACAAACTGGGAACCTCTTGCTCATTCAGTTAAGTGTCCTCATTGGAAATACTTGAAAATTGATTCACTCACTCATCCTGCAAGTGTTTATAGATTGCCTAGTATGTACTAGGTGCTGTTCAAGGTTCTGATTTAAGGCAGAAAAATATTAGGTTGAACCATATGAAGCTGGTCTACCAAAATGGCAATTTTGTATTGTTCAAAGTAATATTTTATGAAAAATAATTGGCGTACAGGTTGACTGCTCTTATTAACATGTCATTTACCATGGACAGGTATGTGACATTCAATATTTTGCTGTCCATTTCTCTAGCACTCTCCTTGTGTCACCTGATAATGTGTCCCTTCTCTAACAACTCAGTTGTCCTCATTTCTATCTTTTTAGACCTGTCACACCTGCCTGTTGTAATTTAAACTTCATTCTCTCTGTTCCTGTCATCTGTGTAAATGGAGCACAGCTATTTCCTGCCGTCTGTGTGTCCTTTCGTGTCCTTGAACCCATATGTAAGGTTGTATTATGAGCAATTACTAGGCCTGAGGATGTACTTTATAACTAAGCACATCACCTCTCAACCATTTTTGGTATCAGTTTAGAGCAGGGGTATCCAATCTTTTGGCTTCCCTGAGTCACATTGTAAGAAGAAGAATTGTTTTGGGCCACACAAAAAATACACAAATACCAACACTAGCTGATGAACTAAAGATAATAAATCTCTGAAACATCTCATGTTTTAAGGAAGTTTATGAATTTGTGTTGGGCCGCATTCAAAGCCATCTGGGCTGTGTGTGTCCTGCGGGCCACAGTTTGTTCCCGGTTGGTTTAATATTAAAGACCAGCCTCAGCCAGCGATAGACTCCCAGCCCCAGCTGTGTGTACCTCGCTGGGTGATGCTGTCTTGCATGCAACATTCATGACAAGCTTAAGCTACGGGTGATAGTGGCCCAGCCAAAGCTAGTTTATGGCGATGATCATCCTTTGATAATGCTCTTCAGTTTTTTTATTTCAGAATTGAACATCTTTGATCCAAACCAGAACTGTCGCCTGGTATACAGGCAATTTTATTTAAGTTTGCAACAAGAAGGGGTTGTGTTTCTCCCTCCCCTTAGGCTCACCTATGTTTTATTTTTATTCCAATCCAACATATGCTCAGCTCTGCGCAGCTCAGACACACAGCATCTTATCTCTCAGCTGGGCAGTTCCTGTCTTCCTATTAGCCGGCTTCTCTGGCACTCTACAACTTCATTTTGCTTCGTGGCTTTCTGGAAAACAACATTCTCCCAGGTTTTCCTGAGTTGAGTAATACAATTACATTGGAATCTCTGCAGGATGTGTTCATGCTGGAGAGCGATGATCGTGCGACGTGAAATGAGGTTGCCATTACTTTTGTCTGTCTTACTTAATTAGGATTACACACAGCATGACTTGGGCCCGATCCATCCCCAGTTTATTGGGAAGTAACACCATGAGGTGGAAAGAATGTCTGTAGATATTAAGGAAAAGGATGTCTTTTGTGGTCCATAAACCTCTGGATGGATGGAGAGTGCGTTCCCCAGCACCTGCCTTCTCCCAGACTCATCCGATTGCCTTGAAAGCCATTAGGCTGTTATTCTCCCTTCTCTTTCCCACATTTGGCTACAGGCAGAGTAGCTGTCATTTACAATGTCTGTCGTTCGATTGCATCCATTGCCTCTAACAAATCCAGGTCTGTGAGCCCAGTTCCAAATTCAAATGGCATTAGTGCCAGGGGTGGAGAACAAAGCATGGCCTTGCCAACGCACAGGAGGATGACTCTGTCCTGATCCCATGTCCCTTTAATAATGGTCCTGATGCAGCTCTTGCTCCTGTGCAAGCGCCATGCTGCTTCCGGTGTAATGGCTGTACTTGATGGGTAATTTATGCAAACAGAACACAAACAAGAAGTCATTAAGCCACCCAACGAGGGTCCTTGACTTTTGCAAAACCAAACAGTTATTCTGATCCTGATGAGTTTAATTTCACTTTGGGTTGAATTCTGATGAATACATTATATTTAAAATAAATATTCTATTATCAATATTCATGATCAAATGGAATGTCATTTGGTGTTTAATATTTTCTTTTTCTAAAGAGTGATATAGAGAGCTTGATTTTCATAAAGTCACGATGTGCTCATACTTAGACATTTAATCCTGTCTTAAGTCTCTTTCTAATGGATTCCAACACAGCTAGATGGGAAAAGGAGGAGGGAAATCTATCACTTGGATATTTGTAAACACTTCGACTTTTTGTTTGAATGGTCCTTCTTTTGTATTCGCAGCTCTAGAATGTATATAAATGTGAATTTGAGGATTCTACACAAAGAAACTGTAAACCACTGAACAACATAAAGGAAACGGATATGGAATACGATTTGGCTACTTAGTGATTAAAATCCACTTACGAGGATATGAACATTAAAAAAATAAGGCTCTAGTGTGCATCCCAGCTTTGTGGTGGCTCAATTGTACACAATTCGGATGTCAGCTCACATAATCTGTAGTGTTCTCGGCGCTTTCCAGATGCCCAGCAGTTTATTTTAGTAATTTTAATTTTATTAGAGCTAGGTCCCGTGACTCGGTTGCCGGACAGCATCGCTGGGAGTGCTCACGTGAAAATCATTAAAGCCTAAATGGCCCTGGCAGGTAATCTCACCGTCTTCTCATCTTTCATCTCCGGGACCGTGGCCCCTGCAGCTTGTTTAAAGGAAAAGAAATGGTGTTGTATCAGGCCCAATGACAACGCTGCGGCCAGATCGCGCCTTTTTGATGGGAAGAAAGGGAGGCTGTCAGGCTGTGGGGTGCCTTCCCACAGGCATCACCTGTGGGGAGTGGAGTCCCCTCCCACGACCAGGTGCAACATGGGCCTTTCAGCCCCCATCAAACCCGGAGAGAAAAGAGCCCCCAGCACCTGTGACAGGCAAGCCTGCCAGACCCACAGCTAGGGCAGCTGTGTCTATGACAGACACTTCCTCTGCCACTTCCGAGTGACACGAGAAACAGGAGGCGCTGGCAGCGTGGGGGCCCCAGGAGAGGAGTTCAGTGTGAGGCCAAAAGGAGAGTGGGGGTAGGCTGCAGTGGGGAGCAGAAGCAAGCATTCTGAATTGTCAGGGAGGAGAAAAGGGGAAAGAGGACTCAATACACTGTCCAGAGGTGGGGCCCATCCCGAGGAGGAGGTCTGGGCAGCAGGCAGGCCTTCTTGTGGATCCTCGAACAGAGAGATTCGCTCTGGGCAGCTGCTGATGACGAATGTCAGTAGAGGTATCATGAGCTCACCAGGGAGAGAATACTGGCGGCCACATCCTGACTTTCTGGTGGATGCCAAGGATTTTCTTGTCTAGAAGCCCTTGTTTCCAAAATCTTAGAGACTTCCAAAAGTGAAGTATTCTTTCTCCACAGCTTCTTCAACACTTTTTTGTCTTGTTGATGATAGCCATTCTAACAGGTAGGAGGCGGTATCTCACTGTGGTTTTGATTGGCATTTCCCTAATAGCTGGTGAAGTTGAGAATTTTTTCATGTATCTCTTGGCGTTTTATTTATTTTATTTTTTATTGTTTTTGGCAGACAGAGAGAGAGAGAAAAAGAGAGAGAGAGAGAGAGATACAGAGACAGAGAGAGAACTGAACTGGGGGAGCTCCCAGTTCAGCACATGGGTCTGCACGGGCTGGGGCCGGGATTCGATCCTCGGTCCCCGGGGCTTCAAAGCGAGCGCTTAACCCACTGAGCCATCCCGGCTTCCCCATCTCTTGGTTTTTTGTAAGTCTTCTGGGGAGAAGAGTCTGTTCAGGTTCTCTGCCCATTTTTTTTTTTAAATTTATTTTTATTGTTTTTGACAGAGAGAGAGAGAGATAGAGATAGAGACAGAGACAGAGAGAAGGGGAAGGCCCAGAACAGTCTCCATAGTTGTACATCATTGGTTTTTCCACATAGTTTCGTTCCACAGGTGGGCGCGGGGCTGCACAGGGCAGGAACTGGGCCGGGGTCTCACCCTGATGAGAACTGAACTGGGGGCACTCCCCAGTTCAGCATGTGGGTCCACTCAGGCCGGGGCCGGGATTCGATTCTTGGTCCCTGGGGCTGCAAAGTGAGCGCTTAACCCACTGAGCCATCCCGTCTTCCCCTCTCTGCCCATTTTTAATTGGATTGTTTTTTGTTGTTGAGTTATATGACTTCTTTATATATTTTGGATGCTAGCACTTTAATAGAGGTGTTATTTGTAAGTATCTTTTCCCATTTTGTTGGTTGCCTCTTTATTGATGGGTTCTTTTGGTGTACAGAAGCTTTTCAGTTTGATATAGTCCTATTTATTTATTTTTGCTTTTATTTTTCTTGCCTTCAAGATCAAATTCATAAAATCCTCTCTGAGCCCAAGGTTCATAAGTTTAGTACCTATATGTTTTTCTATGAAATTTATTGTTTCAGGTCTTATGCTCAGGCCTTTGATCCATTTTATGTTAATTTTGGTATATGTTGACAGAAGGCAGTCTAGTTTCATTCTTTTGCACATAGCTTTCCAATTTTCTGAGCACTATTTATTGAAAAGTTATTGTGTTCTCCATTGTGTGTTTTTGGTTCCTTCATTAAAAATTATCTGCCCATATGTATGTGGGTTTATTTCTGGGTTATCAATTTTATTGCACTGGTCTATGTGTCTGTTTTTTTTCTGCCAATACCATGCTATTTTGATTATTGCCACTTTGCAGTGTGAATTGAAATCAGGGCGTGTGGTACATATATACAATGGACTACTACTCAGACATAAACAGATGAAATACTGCCATTTGTGACAACAGGGATAGATCATGAGAATATCATGCTAAGCAAGATAAGTTAGACAGAAAAAGTCGAAAACCCTATGATGTCACTCATATGTGGGATATAAAACTGAAAGCAACAAATGAATAAGACAAACAAAAACTCATAGAGACAGGCCACAGTGTAGTGGTTATCAGAGGGTAAGGGGGTGGAGGGGTGATAGAAAAGGGTAAAGGGGGTCAAATGTATGGTGATGGAAGGAGAACTGTCTCAGGATGGTGAGCACACAATGCAATATACAGATGATGTAGTATAAAAGTCTACACTTGAAACCTATATAATTTTAGTAACCAATGTCACCCCAACATATTTAATTAAAAAAAAAATGCAGTACTCAAGTTTTATCCCTCGATTTACTAATTCACGGGTAGGGGCTTGAGTTGAAGTCTTTAACAAGAGTCTTAAAGTGGTTCTGGTATAGACAGCCAGACCCATAGTTGGGAATCATTGTGTTAGATCCTGAAGTTGGGGATTGTGTAGCTACAGAACCATCTCTAATCTGTAGCTTAAAGATACCTTTATTTAACTTAAGGGTCTCTGAAGAGAGCTAATTTTCCTGGGCTTCTCTCTCTCATAATTTCCATTTCCTCTCAAAGTCTTAAAACTTTACACAAGAATTGGAGTAATCTCAATAGAAGACTGTTTTTAGTTTGGCTTCAGTGCAAAATTCCATCTAGACTTCTCTATATCAATCTCTGTCCCTTAACAATGAGTCTAGAGTCAAGAGACTGGGTATGAAGCAAAGGTCTCTTCCCACTTCATTTTTGAAAGCGGGGAAGATGTCTTTGTATATTAGTAAGAATAAGTTAATAGATGTGGTAGAAAAAAATTGGGCATAGCCTTAAGATATAAGATAGGCTTTTAGTTTCACCCCATGGCCTAAAATCATATCTATATTTTCCACTTATCTATTTATATATTATTTTATCTGTGCCTGTCATTGCTTACAATTATGCGACTATGTTTCGTAGGCTGTCATGCTAACTGGCTTCTGAGTAGGTTTGGTGGATGGAGACAGTAGACTGGAGGTGGGGGAGGGGAGAAGATAGGGCATTTCTCTCTCTGCCTTTATATTTCATCACTGGCTGCATCTCTTCCATAGTCCTAGATCCCACAGCTTCTCCCTTCTAGTCTCAGTTCTTGCCAGCTGGCCTCTGAAGTGGTTCCGGGAACATCATCTCCTCCCTGTCTTCTTTCAGTCCAGGGATGAGAGCCATTTTCTGTTACTAATCCCTGGGCTGCTTCACCAGTTTTGCTGCTTAGCTCTTTAGGTATTAGTGTAAACTAATCCCCTAATTAATTTTACTCTGTTTGAAATACCTAGAGAGGAGAGGTTTTTTTCTTCCTGATTGGATCCCGCCAGATTGACTGACCACAGGTAGTCATTGGAAGGTCATGTGGTATAATATAATAAACTGGACTCAGAATTCTGAGGTTCAATTCTTGACCGCAGGCAAATAATTTCATCTCTTTGGACCTCTGTTTCTTTGGCTGTGAAATCCCAATGGGTAAACTCCAAACTTTTCTTTGGTCTTCACACCAACTCTCTCACAAAAGGAATAGGGTTTAGACTTTAATAGGCTTATTGAGACCTATAGAAATATGTATGCTTGGCCTTGTGTTATAACTTATTATAATTATTCCTTATAAATGCTCACTATATATAAATACTCATTATAAATATAAGCACTCTTTTATGCTGAGCCCAGGCATAGCTTCATCAGTGCTTTTTAACATAATGATTCTGGCAAAGGAGAAGATTTGGCAAGCACGTTGAAACCCATTTTCCACCCATGATTCCAGATCTTTACTTTTTTTTTCAGATCCAGGGGCTGGGGCTGATGGAAGCTCAGTGCATATCAGATGCAAGGAAATTACATTTTTATTTTAGAATGATCTTGACATGTCAGCATATTTTGTGTGTCTATATATACACACACATATGTGTGTGTGTGTGTGTGTAAACTCATAGACTTCGTCTGAATTGAGGAGGCTGCTGGGTGACCATAAGTCCCACACTTTCATTTTATGGATAACGAAAATAAAACTCAGTCTTTGAAAACAGGGACAGGCATTTGAATTCCGTGGGGAAATAAAAGGCAAACAATGAGGTGGGGGTGTTTGTCTATCATTTCAAGCAGTTAGTAGATCTTTTATTTTTTTTGGTTTAAGTGACCTTCCACCACTAGATGTGCTACCATTTTTGTATTTTTGTTTTGATGATTAGCACACATGTCAACTTTGTATTGTTTAGTTTTGGAATTTGGGAAATGGAAAAGTTCATCTGCCACCTGTCACAGAAAATAGAGGGAACGAGAAGCCCACAAATGGCTTTTCAGCCCTCAAGAAACTGCCCTATCTTGTGTCTGGTGAAGTCACATTTGTATTGAGTCCCATTGAAGGTCTGTCCTTACAGTCCTGGTCTGACACACGGGTAAGAAAACAAAAAGTGGCAGACAAAAATATAAAACTTCTGGGGTTTATTTTAGCAGCTCATTTTTGATGGAGACGATAAGATTGCAGAATATATGAAACTCTGTTTTATTTTCTGTAATCTGTCTACCTGCTGATTTTTTTTCATCATAAATGATCTAACAGTGATTGCCTTAGATTTCCCGTTCATTGTAAAAACGAAAGTGCCTGAAATAAGGAGCAGAGCAGTTGATTTGTTTGGTTACATTTCACAGGGATTGTCGTCTATTCCCACTGTATGTGCTCCAGATGTTGGGGAGCAATAAGGTAGAGCTTTCCAGAAACCGAGGTCGAGATTTTTCCTTGCCATTTTGCCCATTTCATTATTTGTATGCCATATGTTCTCTCTAAGTCACTCCTCTGCTATATCAATTAAAGCCTTTTACTTGTGGTTGTGATCAAAGTGTGATTGTGTGTTTCGGAGCATTTTCACTGAAATGTGTATTGTTCACAGTGCAGGGCTCCTGAGTCACCCCCACCGGAGGGGGGCAGGCGAAAGAGGACATCAGTCTTCCCGGCTGGCTTTACAGCTTCATTGTCTGGTCTGATTTTATGAGAAGAAAGCATGTGGGGGTGGAAGAGAGAATTGCTAGGGGGTAAACGTGTCCTTTGAAATGCCACTCTTGGCTTCCTGACAAGGTATAAAGAGAAAGTCTAGGGTGGATTTGTTCAAGTCCAGGGATGGAAAAGAAGCTGGGGTGGACTCTTTGGCAGGGAGCGGAATTTTCCCTTCTGGCTTTGGTGCTAACTTTCTGGGAGAACACGCTTTGCTGCAGGAGCGCGAAGGGACGTCATTACATCTCTGCTCAGCTAAAGGCGGGGTTGATTGTTGGTGGTGCGTCCTCAGTGCGGGGAGGCCAGACCACAGGGAGAGCTAGAGGGGCTCGGGGACCTCCATCCCATCGCATTGGCTAAGCGAGCTGATTCATCAGGAGCCCTGCATCCTGAATGTCAGCCCTAACTCCAAGTGTCCTGTGGGACTCTGTTGATTGACAGTGGTCTCAGCCATCAGCCAGCTCAATGCTCACTGCCCTCAGGGAGGAAGAAAGGGCAGTAGCTTGTGGTTAAAAAACATGGTTAAGGAAGATACCCTCTGAGGGATGCCAGGATAGCTCAGTGGTTGAGTACTTGCCTCACAGTTGTGAGGTCTGGGGTCTGATTCCCAGCCGTGGCCCTTGCACACCCAGATGCTGAAGTGCAGAGCAACCTGTGACTGCTGGGATGGCAGCAAACGTTCTCTCCTCCCATGTGGGAGGCCCCAGGTTCAATCCTGTCCAACACGGCCCCACAGCCACCTGTGTGGAATGAAACCATGTCACAACTCATGATGCACAACTATGGAGACTGCTCTGGGCCCTCCCCCTTCTCTCTCACCTTCTTTCAAACAATAAAAAAAAAGAAGACATTCTCTGAATTCAATTGCCTGCATTTAAATATGACTTCTGCCATCTACCAGTTTTGTGGGTAGAATGACTTTCTTGATTTCTTTAAACCTCAGTTTCCCCATCTGTAAAATGGGGACAAAAATAGTACTTTAGGAATATCATTTATATACGAAGATTTTCACGATGTTGGACCCTGTTGAGCGCTCAGTCAATGTTGGCTTTTGTTCTGTTAGCAGATCTTGACATCATGTAGATACCAAAACCATGACCGGGCGGCCCAGACCTGCCCTGCCCTCCGGCCAGAGGAAGGTGGGGACCGAGGGCGTCCGTGCCGGATGCTGCAAGTCTGCTTTTCCTTGCTGTTCTGTCTCCATCCTGAAACTGGAAGTGGGGTCTTTGTTCACAGTGGTTGATGGAGCTGCGGCTCTTCTGCCTGAGATGCCCCTCTCGCTCAGGAGGCTGAGGCAGCCTGGGGCAGCACCCAGGCACAAGGAAGCCTATGTCTGTCTGTTCACGACTCACTCTGCCTGGGTTTTTTTGTTTGAAGGTTTATTTTATTGTTTGACAGAAGGTGTGTGCGTGTGTGCGTGTGTGCATGTGCATGTGCATGTGTGTGGAGAGAGAGAGAGAGAGAGAGAGAGAGAGAGAGAGAGAGAGAGAGAGAGAAAGAAGGGGGAGGGCCCAGAGCAATCTCCATAGTTGCACATCATTAGTTGTGACATGGCTTCAGTCTACACAGGTGGGTGTGCGGTTGCCCGGGGCAAAACGGAACAGGGGCTCCCACATGGGAGGTGAGAACCTTCACTGCCATCCTGACGTCACCAGTTGTGCTGCAGTTCAGCATGGGGGTTTGCACAGGCCGGGGCCAGGAACCGATCTCCAGACCTTGCGGTTGCCAGGCAAGTGCTCAACCTGTTGAGCTGTCCCTTGGAGACATTTTTGGAACTAATCTGATAAATATTTATTGTGTGTGTGATGTGTCAGGAATAGGCATTGGAATCTGCGACAGGAAACCAGACAGATCATCTCATAGGCAAGCTCAGGGCAGTAGCTTGCCTATAAGAGAACTGCCATCAATCCCTTCCCTCCCTTTGCTTAGATGTCACTGCTTTGACCCACACAATATGGTGGAGGTGCTGCTACACCAGTTAAGGGCCTGGCCTATAAGAGGACTGCTTTCAGGCCCGGCTCTCTCCATTTTTATTTCTCTGCCTCAGTGGCTGGTCATGTAAGAAATCCAAGACCACCATGCAGTGAGGAAGCCCCTTGAAACGGAGGAATCTAAGGAGAATTGGAAGCTGTGCCACAGACATACAGCCCTAGTCAGGCTCTCACAGTCCTCTCCAGCTGTTGGAGCCACTCTGTTCTCACTGAATTATGAGCCACAGACTCAAGAGCTTACTAGAAGGCTGGTTGCTGGGCGGTTGGTTAGGCAGCCGTGGTGGTTGGAATGCACAGTGTCTCGTCCATCTTTGCTTCCTAGAGCCACCTCCATGATAAGCACAATGAGTCCTCCACGAGGGTGCCTCACACTTACCTTTCACTTATGTCTCTGCACTTGTGAACATCCACATTTGTCATGAAAAGAGTGATACAGAAGCAGAAGTTAGGACATGAGCTATAGAAATCTTAGACTCACTTCCCAGGATACCCCAAAGAGAATCTCCCTCTCTCTTCACCTCCCCATCCACTGCACACAACTTTCAGAGCACATCAGCTCAGTCTTCATGCATGGATTCTTGATGGCTTAGACTTAGAGCACGAACTTCAGGGCTCCTTGTGTCTTCTGTACTGTGGAAGTTCTGTGTCCTTTGTTAGAGCGATAGTTTCTGTGGAGACAGGCCTGATTCTTCAAACCCTCAGGGACCCACTTTTGGCCTGATCCTTGGCACTGAACTTGGCTGACTCTGCAGCTCTGACTCTGCAGCTCTGACTCTTTTTTTTTATTTTTATTTTTATTTGTTTTTTATTGTTTTTTGATAGAGAGAGAGATATACAGAAACAGAGAGAAGGGGGAGGGCCCAGAGCAGTCTCAATAGGTGTACATCATTGGTTTTTCCACATAGTTTCATTCCACAGGTGGGCGCGGGGCTGCACAGGGGAGGAACTGGGCCGGGGTCTGGCCCCGGTGAGAACTGAACTGGGAGTGCTCTTCAGTTCAGCATATGGGTCTACACAGGCCGGGGCTGGGATTCAATCCTTGATCCCTGGGGCTGCAAAGTGAGCGCCTAACCCACTGAGCCATCCCGGCTTCCCCAGCTCTGACTCTTAACTCATCTCTTGCAGGGACCTTCCCAAAACCCATGTTGAGCCAATGGATGGCTCTGCTTCTTCCAATTCTTCTAAGTCAACCCTCCAGGTCTTGAGTTATTAGTTGTTAGTCTTCTTCATGCTCTGTACAGAGTCCTGGATCTCCCATGAGCACCACTGTAGCTCCTCAAAGGAATCTTTCTAAATTCAGAGGGACTTGAATCCCTAGCCTGGCTCCTCTTCTTCCCCACAAATGGGATGCTTCACCCCCTCCCCAGGGAACCAGGCATAGCTCTGACTGCCTGGAATACTGCCCACTTGGGCACCCTGCGAGCCCCTCAGACTTAGCATGAACGAACAGACGATCTCCGTGCTGGTCATCTCAGCTTTATACCTCTGACTGACCTTGCACCTTCCCCCTTTCTTACCTTGTGCTCAATCGGCCCTCCCGCCTTACAGAACCGCCGCCCCAGGTGTTGCTCACACCTGCCTCCTCTACTTCATCACTGCTGTCATTACCTTTGGTGGAGACTGCCCCACTGCATCCCTGTTCTGTCATAATGCCCCTCTCCTCTCATGCCACCCCATCCCTATTGTCAGATTTATCTTCCAAAGGTGCAGCTGCCACACTGCCGCTCCCCCAGGCAGACCCTTCAGTGACTCGCCACTCTTTGCAAGTTCAGACAACATGTCCTCTGGCATTCTGGGCCTCCTTCAACTTGTTCACCAGTGTGCCTGCTCCTGCTCTTTACTGCAGCAAAACCGAACTCTTGTTTTCAGGCAAGCACAGGTCACTTTTGCTGTTGGGGCTAGGTTTGTGGGGACCTTTTTCTCTAGAACTCTTGTCCTTTCTCCAGGTACCCACTCACTTCTAAAGAAGCTGGCCTCCTCAATCGCACTGCACCTGACAGCCCCTCCCCTATCCCATCCAAGGGGAGCCCTCCCCACCCCATCCAGCGGAAGCCTTTTCTTTGGCTGTGCTCATCAAGCCCTTGGTTGCTGTCTATGGCGATGACACTGGGCTTCATGTTGCAGATGTCTGAGTGCTGCCCAGAGACCTGCTAGCAGACTGTAACCTCCCTGAGCGCTGGGGCTTTGCACCTGGGGGGCTGTCTCAGTATTTGGGAGACTGAACTGACTTGGGTTTAGCTGAAGCTCAGACTTCTATGGGACAAGATGGGTCAAACCTCTCTTACCTGGTTTCTTTCTCCTTTGCTGTCTTCCTTCCTGCTCCCCTCTCAAGCTCCCTTGGGCCCAGCCCCCCGTGTCCCCCAGCTTAGATTCCATGCACTTCGCCACCTGTCTTCTGAGGCCGTGACTAGCTCCTGAGCTTTCCCATCTCTTTTGCTTCCCTTAGACTTACTGTCCTGGGCTTTTTCCTCTCAAGGTCTCACTCCATGAGGGAACGGATCTTATAAACTACTGTGAGTGGAGGTGAAAATCAACAGACACAGAACCAGAAAGGATTTGTCATTTGTTTGATGGGTCACTGACTGCTAATTGGCTTAATGTTTTTGTTTTCCCCACTGACCTGTTCCAGTTCAGACTCTCACCATAATCTGCCGTCTGTGTTACCACGACAGGCTCCAGTGCGCTGGCTCGCCTCGCTCGCTGTCTCAGCCCCGGAATTCTACATGTCGCTTCCCAACTAGTGTCAAAAAAGGCTCTGGCGATTTTGGCTGCATTTCAAACTTCTGGATCTCTCTCAAGTCTTTCATATTCGGACTCCCGCCTACCCTTGCTTTCCTCTCTCTCGTGATACGGCATGCCCATTGCTTTACCCCTTTGCTTTGGTCAGATTCAGTCCCCATGATTTTCACCCTCACCACACCCTCAAGTATGTTCAGAAGTTTCTTGTTTCCATGAATTGGATCCTGTTCCTCCCTCTTCCTGGCCTGGCCCTCTGCTCTGCCCTGCTTATCAGAAACCATGCCCTCCTTGGTGCAAATCCCTTTTCTCCTTGAGGCAGTCTGGGGTCAGCCCTCCGGTCCGCCCCCTCCCCCAGCCAGCTCCCTGGCCTTTGGAGAGCTCCCAGCCTTCTCCGCATCACCGTCTGGCAATTCATCACACACTGGCTTGTGACATTTCTTGTACTGCACCGAGCTGTTATTTATCTCTCAGATATTCATTCACCTTCCTTGCATTTATATCTCATGTCTTCAGGTTTTTTGAGAGTGCAGAGTATATCTTTGGCCTTTTTTTATGCTCGCTTGTCATAGCTGCCCTATGAATATTTCTGGAATATCAAGGTTTCACCTTCCTCAGATGTGCCCTACATTTCTTTTTTATAACGGCAGTCTCAGGCCTTAAGCCAGATAGTAACTGTTGTGGGACTTCCTCTGACTAGCAGACAGTAGGGGGCTCATTTTGGCACCTAGGGGGTCTTTGCACGTCCTTTGAGTCATAATAACACCAACTGACTCATCCTGAGGGCCACTGTGTGTCAGGCGCTGTGCTAAACTCTCTAATATTTTATTTTACTTAATCCTTGCAATAATTCTATGGAGGTAATTATTGTTATGATCCCACTTTCACAGATTAGGACACCGAGGTGCAGAGAAGTGAGATAATTTTCCCCTAGGCTCACAACTCTTATGTGTGGTGTGTGTGCACGGATTTCAAACCCTGTGGTTGGACTTCAGAGGGGGACATCTTGGCCATTATCCATAGCACACCCTGACCACGTATATAAAAAAATAATCAGTGCTTATATGTGTACATTGTTCTACCTTTTATATCTTTCACACATAGAATCTTACTGAGTTGACTCAACATTCCTATGAAGAAATGGGGGCACTCCTATCTCATCCCTGTTCTTATTACTTATGTTTTGGATCTCATCCTCTTTCATCGTTTCAGGTGCTTTGTGCTGCTGACAATTCCTCCTCTCTCTTGTAAAAGCAACATCTCTAGCTCAACTCTGCTCAGCACAACATAGATACTTGTATTCATTAGCAATGCATTTAGCTGTTAGTAACAAAAAACTCAACTTACAGTGGCTTATACTAACTGAGGTTTCTATTTCTTAATAAAACAAGAATTCTGAAGGCGTGTAGCACCTGCTGTTGGTTTAGTGGCTAAACGACATCTGACCTCTTTGCAGTTCTATTAGCCTTTCCCTCATACTTGACACCTCATGTTGACAAGATGGCTGCTATTGGTCCAGACATCCTCGTCCTTCAAGGGAGGGAGAAGCTGTAACACCCCCACCCCCGCACTTCCATTTATTTCTCATTGACCAGAGTGTATCCCCTGGCTATTTGGAGCTGCAAGCAAGGTGGGAAAGCCAGTGTTCAGCTTGGAGCATTGCATTCCTGAAAACCAGAGCCACATTAGCAAGAAGGATGGGAGAAATGGAGAGTGGTGAGAAAAATGTTCGCCACAGTACTTGTTCAATCTTAGATGAACAAACCAGTTAACAAATGAATAAATCAACTTAAACTTACTTAGTTTTGAGTTATGCAAGCAATACATGAATGTATTCTCATTGTAAAAAAAATACCCAGTATGCCAAAGAACACAGGATAAAGGGAAAACGTCCCTTCTTTAATCAACCCATGTCATACTCCCTTCCTTGGAGATAATTCCTACTATCAATATGATGACCATCCTTTTAGACATAGCTCTAAGCATGGAGAGGTACGCCACACATACATTATCTGTCTCTATCTATATTTATGCACACTTATATATTCGATACATTTATACAGAAACGTGATGAGTTTACAGTTGACTTTTCTACGTGGAATAATATGCCTTTTCTATAAAATGAGAATATCTTGTAGGTTTTGGTTTTGTGCTTTGCACTTTGTTTGTTTGTTTTGCAGTATGTCAGTGTGCCCCAGAACTCTTCCCAGGCCGCACCTTATTCTTCATCCCAACTCCGGGGTAATCCACACAGTGAATGTGCTGTTCCTTCCTTAATCTTTTCCTTGGTTTTGAATGTTGGGATTGTCTGACCTGGACCAGTTACCCCATTTCTGAATGAAGAAGGTGTAGCTCAGTAGAGGATCCATGACTCTCACTGGTCACACAGCTGGTCAAGGGGAGCCACTCAGAACCAGGTGTCAGGATTCTCCTGCCCGGTCCACTTCCCAAAGCTGCCAGGTGGTTGAGGAAACCTGTGGCCGAAGCTGCTCTCTGGGGCTCCACCAGAAACCCAAAGTCAGCTGAAATGGTTCCTCTGACAATACTGATTGGTGTTAAGTTAAGGTGACCAGACGTCCCGCTTTTGGCAGGACAGTCCCGATTTTTAACAATTTGTCCCGCATCCCGCGGCATTTTAAAAAGTCCCGATTTTTGGAAAGAATGCACGACAAGCTAGGGAGCGGCGGGGAATAGACCAAATTTTTAATCAAGAACCCCCTCCCCCCGGTCAATGGTGTCCCACTTTACCAATGTTAGAATATGGTCACCTTAGTTCAGATCCCACATCAAAAGACTTCTAACCAAATAGCTGCCAGAGACATAGACATTGTTTTATAAAAACAAAGCAAAACAACAACTCCAAAAAAAACGACCTCAGAAGTTCCCCTTTCCGAAATGATGTGTTACAAGCCTCCATGATTTCTCAGAAAGAAGTGATTTTGATTCTGTTCCGGAGTCTGTTTCCTAAGTAAAAGGGTGACAACGTAGCTGAATTCTTTGAGCTTCATGCCCCTCTGAAGCTTACAGTGGGAAGGATCCTGCCACATGGGGGCCGTTCCAGAGAACCATCAAAGCCTTTCCCCCCTTGTCTGGGAGGGTGGGGGTAGATTTGGAAACGTGCTTGTTCATATGTGAAAGAGTAACATGGACGTTAACACGTGTAAAGGGCAACGAGATCACATCACGGTGCCTTAAAGCCTCCGGAAGATCAAACAAATAGAAGCTCTGCATATCTGGATTGTCTGGGGGTTGGCAGGGAAAGCCCCATCTGCCAGAGCACCCTCCGTGGCAGCTCTCATTGCGTATTTACTTAACATGACCGCAAAGGCACCGTGCATTGTGCAGAAACGCTTTTGGATTTCCTTCCGTTATGTATAAGACCTGGATGGCCAAACATGGTTTGTTAGCTCTTCCAGATATGAATCAAGGTCAAGGGAAGGTGAGAGTTGGAAGGCAGAAGAAGATTTCCCCCTTGACCTCAGCTGGTATATACGCAACAGAAGGAGGAAGTCCTGTTGCAGGAAAGGACAAACTCCATTTTCCCTTCTGTTTCTTTCAAAGGCAGGGCTTATTTACATAGACTCAATGTTAATTTTCTCAGAAATCAAAGCCACTGGCAGACTATTAAGTAAAATTCATGTGTGTATGATTAACATTGGATGCCCTCTTGCTCTCAGAGAACCTTATTTTTTCAAAAAACATATGGAACTCATTCTTGCTTGTATTACACATATCTGTGTGTTCAGAGAGATGTTTGACTCTGTGTTCAGTGAAATGTCATCATTTCTTTTACAACAGATTGGGAAGAGAAAAGTCTGCTTAGAGCAGCACGTTATAAATGGGAAAGGAAATGAAAGTGTGTGTGTGAGTGAAGTGAGGATCGCGAAAGTGACCCGTGTATCAAGGAAGCAATTTTCCTATGGGATAGAAAACTTGTAATAAAAACTGGAAGGCAAGGAGCAAATTTTAGAGATGGAATTGTGCCATTGGTTATATGACGTTCTCTGGGGTTGGGCTGCCATGTATGTCTCGTTCATGAAGGCTTGCTTGTGTGTCAGCATTTAATAGAGGGGTTTCACATACCCTTGGGAGCTACCAGCCTTGTTAATGCATTGGCTGCCGATGTACCCACAGAGGGTACTGTGTACTTGGGGAGAAGCAAACACGAGTTCCTTGGAGGCTTCCAGAAAAAAAAAAAAAAAGATTTTTAAAAAGAGGATGATTCTCAATGGGTAATTTTAAGGAATTACGCAAAAAGTGCCAGAATTTTCAGAAATCTAATTATTTTCACAGGTATTGCCTTGAAATTAAAAAATACACAAAAATTTTCTTACTCTTAGAGGATTTTCTGATTACAGGAGAGCATGAAGTTGTGTAATTCAGGCAATGACACTTTCTTATTAACTCAATAACAATCGTCTGATGTTGGAAGAATCCAGAGGCCACTGAATGGACTTCCCTGATAGTTCAGACAGTTATGGATGCACTGAGGCCTGGGCCTTGACCGGAAGTACTGGGCAGTAGGAACAAGGAAGTGGTCTGGAAGTGGGAGCAAATTCTTCTCTTCTTCCTGATCTTTATGTTAAAATCAACGTCCGACTCTTGTTCTTTCTCTTCTGGTCACTCCTTCGCTTTTGCTGATTCCTTCTCAGGTGTCTGACTTCTAAATATGGCCGAGCCCCATGGATCCTTCCTGGACCTTTCCCTTTTGTATTCACACTCACTCCCCAGGTGTTCTTATCCATCTTTGCTGATGGCTCCCAAACATATCCTCCAGGCTGGCCCTCTCCCGTGAAGTGCAGACTCACATATCCAACTGCCTACTGAGACCGCCAGTTGGTCCAGTGAACCACCTTGAATTTGACATGTGCACACTGGAGCTTCTGAGAATCTCATAAACAGCTCTGCTGTAAGGCCGGGGGGCCTGGGACAGAAGGGAGCCTGGGCTAGTGGAATGACCGATGCCATCAGCTAGAGGAATGCCGGCAAGCAGCATTTCCAGTAACCGCTGACCATACCTGCCAACCCGGAACCCGGATGTGCCTAAACCGGGGACTGATGGAGATGACCAGTAACTGCTGAACATTTCTGAAAAATAACTCCACATATGGAAATCGCCTGCTCCACTGCCTGCTCCGCCTCTCCCCCCACCCCAGAGCCCTGTAAAAGTTGCCCACTCCCTTCCCGAGGCGCGACTTCTCTTGCCCCCATCCTCTTTTGGGCCAGCGAACCTCGCCCAGGAGCGCTCCCCATGAAGGCTCGCATTTGGTTAGTGTCGATTCCTTACCTCTACCAGTAACTTCCTCATCTGGTTGAATGCGATCTCATTCTTCTAAAGTCTTGGCGCTGTGCTTGACTCCTCTTTCTTTCACACCTTTCATTCTGTTGGTACTTCCCACTCAATGGCCACTATTTTGGTCCAAACTACTCTTATCTTTTGCCTCCTAACTGACCTTCTTGCTTTTGGCTTTGCCTCTCTAGTTCATTCTTAACCCGGCAACCAACGCCATCTTGTTAAAATATGTCACCTGGTTTTCTAACTCATTTGGAGTAAAAGCCCAAGTCCTTCCTGGACAATAAACCCAGCATGATCTTGCTCCATGTTTCTTCTTAAACTTCATCTCCTACCGCTTGCCTCTTGCCCATCTCTTCATTCTGGTCACACTGGCCTCCTCGAGTTTCGGGAACATAGCAGGTGCACTCTTGCTTCAGAGAATTGGCATTCTTTGTACCTCTTCTCAGAACGCTCTGCCAGTGGGCTCATGTTTTGCTTTGTCTTCCTTGAGGTCTTCTTGCCCTTCATCTAATATTTTACTCCACCTGTCACACCACTTGTCAGGCTGTCTGAGTTTGAATCTTTTCCCCTCCACTTAGTAGCCATGTGACCCTGGGCAAGAAAGTAAGAAGCTTTACTTTCTCCATGTCTTAAATAGTGATAATAATAACAGTATTAGGCTGAACCATGATATTTCCATGTCTGTGGGGCAAATGGTACAGTATCAGTACGTTTCTTGTGGTCCAACTTACTACCTCCCTCACGGGGACCCATAAGGAGCAGATGAGGTATGCTATGTCAAGGGCAGGGCCTGACCCATTGTAAACCTTCAACACTGTAATAGTGCTAAATAAAGTCTCCAGTGCCCAGTGGGCATTCCTAAACCTGCCCATTGGGCCTGACTACTCTCACCTTCTTCTGTGTTTAACCCCTGCCACTCCCTACATTTTGATAGTGAAGAACATACCGTGTTTTCCTAAACCCGTCTGGCTCTTTCATGCCCTTTTGTCTTTGATTGTGTCATTCCCTCCTTCTGGAAGCCCCACCTGTCCTCTCTGGTCCTTAGGCTCTAACACATTTGTCCCCTTCTTCTCCACCTCTGTGTAGATATCCACTGTCTTCCTAATTTTATGTTCTTCTGTGCTATTTCTGAGCTTTGAGTAAACTTCATTGAGTTCATTACAATGATTGATAATACATTTTTGTCTCCTTTACTTGTGCCCAACTTCCTGAGGTACAAGGGTGGTATCTTACTCGTTTGTATCTTTGGCATCTTGCACATCTAATAATTCCCAATAAATATTTGGTGAACGAATGAATGAAAGAATGGATGGATGAATGAATGGACAAGCTGAGAACACGGAAACCCCAATGTAAGATAGCTCTCCTATACCAGTGGTCAAGGATAAGCTAATGGTTAAGAAGATGTGTGAACCATGGAGGATTGATAAAACAAACACGTGCCACAGATCAAGGTAATTAGGACTGAGGAATGTAATGGTAGAGAGAGAGAACAGCATTGGGAAGCAGGGCTGCTGAAATGAATTTGATCTGAGAGGACGGCTGCCTGCCTCTTGGCCTCTTTATGCTTCCTGATGGTGTAGCTGCTGGTTTTTGTCCCATGGATGACTATAGGGAGCAACTTCCTACCAGAGGGTAAGCTGGTGGCCTGCGGGGCTATGCCCTCATTCTGAGTGATATGCTGTGAAGCCTTGGGATGGTGAGCAGGTTCTTACAGCTGTCCTTTCAGAAGCCCCAGGCTACCCTGGGTTAGGAATAGAACCTCAAATGATTTTTAATTCAAAGGAGAACCTTCTGTCCTGGCATCAATGCCTTGTAATTTTCATATACACTTGGGCTGTCAGATAAATTGAGCCTGGTAGCTTGGGGCTAAGGGTGAGCAGAAGGTCCTGCAGTGGCTTGTTGAAATGATACAACCTGGGCCCCCTCTCTTGGTGGACCCCTGACCTTCTCTCTGGATATAAAAAGCACTGGTCTGAAGAAAACCGGCTTGCACAATAGCTGCAGTTTTCCTCTAGTCCCTGGGAATGAAGTAAGGTGATAATTATCAAAAAGCTAAAGCTAAATGATGGTAGTATGCTACTCAGATTCCTTTCCCTGCTAGGACGTTTCACAACCATAACACACAGGGTATGAGCAGACTGTCTCATATGGTTGTGTGTCTTCCAGTGCCTAGCGAAGCACCTTGCGAATGGATACTGTTCAGTGAATTATGCTATGAAGGCTGGATCTTTCCAGCTACTATACATATATGTATATATGAGATTCTGCCCTTTCAATCTTATCCTAGATGAATATTATAGCTTGTCTGTGGAAGACGGGACCACCCAAGGTATTCCAGTCTGGTCTGATTTTGGTGGTTCTTCAAATAAGTGTTAGCACTAGCAAGAGGATGAGAGTGGCTTTGTAGCATTCTAGCAGTTAGGGGAAATTATTAAATGCATGGATTTTTGGTCAGACTCTCTGCTTTCAAATCTTGTCTTTGATACATGCTAGCAAATAATACAGAGTTTTCCTTTGTGCCTCAGTTCCTTGTTTGCTAAGTGGGAATAATAGTGGTACCTATTGTTCAAGAAAATGATTCTGCTGACTCTTATTAAAATGGAAAGGGAGACTTTATTCCGGATATTGCAAGAGGGTATTGCACTAGGGGAGAGAGACACCGCTCAGCTCGGAGTATAGCGAAGACAGCTGGGAATTTATAACCAAAGTGCAAGACGAGGGGAAGCCGGGATGGCTCAGTGGGTTAAGCGCTCACTTTGCAGCGCCGGGGACCGGGGATCGAATCCTGGCCCCAGCCCGTGCAGACCCATATGTTGAACTGGGAGTTCCCCCAGCTCAGTTCTCTCTCTGTCTCTGTCTCTGTATCTCTCTCTCTCTCTCTGTCAAAAAATTAATAAATAAATAAATAAAACTTCAAAGTGAAAGACGAGGAGGCCAGTGGATGCAAAAGTATTAAGGGGCAACATCAGGGCAGGAGGATTCTCGATAAACCAATGTAACAGGATTCCTGCTGAAGACAAGCCAGGGTGATGAGCTAGCCAGGGTGAGGCATTCTCTCCAAACTTAGCAGGAGCCTTGCTAAAACGGGGCTCAGCAAGGACAGGCAGGGAACCTCAAGGTTGACACCTGATCGAGAAGAGGAATAAGAAGAGCCTGACTCAAGTTTGGTCAAGGAGAGAGCCTCGCTCGGTATGCCTTTGGATTAGGTAACATGTATAACCTAGTCTACATAGTACTTGGTGATGAGTGAATGTTAACTAATAAAACTGGGCTTGCTTTCTATGGAACGTACATGTGGGCTGGTAGTGAGGCCTCTTCCCTTTTGTTTGGGCACCTGTGAGGTCCAAGTGTATGAAGAAAATCCTGGTGTGGTTCTTCAAGGATGGTCCTTTAAATGTGACCTCTAGGAGAACATACTCATATGTGGAGCAGTTTGTGGCTGGAAAGACTAAAGGGGCAGGAGTGGCAGATGCTACTAGGCTTCATGGAGATGTGCTTGATCTGTTGGTGCCCACACGAGGGAGTTCCTTTTAAATAGCTCTGTGTGGCGAGCTTCTCAAAATGGCTTTCGGCTCCCCTTGCCCAGGAAAGAAAGGGGCCTTCACCCCAATAGAAAAGGGAGGATAGTGGTGCTTTAAGAGCCTGGGAGACACCACAGGGGGTGGGGGGTGCCCTTGAGGTTTACGCCATGCTGTGGAAGCCCGAAGCCCTGATCACCACAGGGACTGTCCCCTGTGTGCACGCAGCATGCCTGTAGCCGAGGTCATTTCCCAGGGCGATATGGGGAGAAAAGTTTCAGAGAGAAAAACTTTGAAGTCTTTTATATCACTGACAATGTTCAAGCCTTGGCTTCTGACAGAAGAAGTTCCTGAGACTTTAGCTCGACGATTCTGAAAGCAGTTACCCTTTAGATGTGTACCTTCACCAGGGTTCTCATTGTGGACCCAGATGTGAGAGAGACTGCGTATTAGGGTTGGGAAGAAAGGGGCTCAGGCAGGGTCACCCTGTCACACTGCCTTTAAGGGGCAAAAGGGAGGAGAGAGAGAACTTCAAGTGCAGGGCGGCTGAGCTTATATGTATCGAAGGAGCTGTAGGCAGCTGACATTCAACGTGTTCACATGTTAGCAGTGATGGGGGAAGGTCTCACCACAAACTCCCAAACCCCATGACAAAGAATCGAGGCTGTCAATAGTCTCACAGGTATTATTATTTATTCTAGTGACCTTTGTTGCTAAGAAACAGCATGATTTTTCAGACTGTATTAAAACATTATAATTGGCATGAGCTCAAAATACTGTACATGGGCATTGGAGACATTAAACCACATGGCAGGGATGTAACTTAGCCTGAAAGGTTCGGGGAAGTGCGGGGGTGGGGGGTGGGGTGGGGGGGTTGCGGCAGTGCAATTGTCAGACAATGCTGAACCGAGTCAAATTAATTTCTCGTAATTTGTAGATGGTAGGCAGCAGAGAACCCCCAAGCCCCCTGGAAACTGGAGGAACCACAATGCTTGGGTGTCAGGCTAAAAATATGGAGTCTCACCCATGCCAAGAAGCATTAAAACCAGTAGTTGAAATTCAAGGAATGACATTTCCTAAATTCAAACTTAATTTCATTACAGCACCACATTCTTGACTTAGGCAAAGAAGTGCAATAATGACAGAGGGACAGAGAGTATCTCTTAGCCCCATGTTGCCCACCTAAATGCCGTCCCTGAATTTTAACCAGGGTTAGAACACATTCAAGTGTCAGCAACAGGTTAAGTGCCGAACTGATCATTAAGCCAGGTGCAATTCCTTCTCAGCAGGCTGAAAAGCGAAAGAAGCTAGGCAGGCAGAACCCCAGGTAAATTAAGATACATCTTATCCTTTCACCCCACTGTGAAATGGAATCTTAATGTACAGAGGCCCTCACTGGGGGTGGGGAGGGGGGAGAAAAGTAAAGTCTGGCTACGGAGCTGGAGTGAAAGGGGAGTGTGAGGAGCAGGAAGGGGAGCTGGGTTGAGCAGGCGTTGCTGTCACTCCCCAGGACGTTGACACTGTAAGGGCAGAAAATAGATCTGCTGGTTAATTCTTGTGAACTCCTGAAACGATGAGAAACGAAAGTGAGAGCATTTGGTGGTTAGGGCTCTCGGAGATGTTTTAATGTCTTGTTTTGTAATATGCTGTCCCTGGCAACTGGAGCCCAGCGTTTTGTGTGTGTGTGTGTGTGTGTGTGTGTATTCTGTAATGGGCTGGGAGTAGACTAAGGGAATTATTTGGAGGCTAAAATGGGTCCATTGCTGGACCATGGATCTCTGACTCTTCTGCCACCTAGGCATGAGCTCTGTGACTGCTGACTCAGAGGATGGGCCATGTTCCTGTCTGGCAGAAACCGCTCATGCTCACACATAGCTGTGTCTTCTCCTGGGTGCACACGCAGACCACGTCCTCCAGCTTCGAGGAGAGACAGCTCACACATGGGGTGGCAGCTACACAATAGAAGGATGTCCTCGTGGCAGGACTTTGAGCAGTGGAAAAGCCCAGTGGGAGACATTATGAAGGACTAGTAGGTACGGCTGATACATTATTCTGTGATTCCTCAGATTAGCTCAGCCTATCTCCCCATCCAGTTGATAATCTCTGAGAGACTGGGTTTTGTGGCCAGACAAATCTGTGTTTGCATCGTAGGCTGCCACTTACTTAACTACTTGATCTTGGGCAAGTTAACGAAAATTCTGTGGGACTCAGTGTCTTCCTGTATGAGACGGAGAGGTGCTAATCTTGCCCAGAAGCGTGTTGTGAGGACAGAATGAGGTAAAAATCAAAGCACACTGCTCAGTGCTTGGCATTGTACTCAGTGCTCAGGAAGTCTTTTTCTGTATACAGTCATCCCTCAGTAGCCACAGAGCATTGGTTCCACGACCTCTGTGGATACCAAAAATCCAAGGATACTCCAGGCCTTGTATTAAACGGCCTACTATTTGCCTATAACCAATGCACATCCTCACATATACTGTAAATCAGCAGTCCCCAACCTTTTTGGCACCAGGGACTGGTTTTGTGGAAGACAATTTTCCATGGATGGTGTGTGTGTGCGTGCGCGTGCGTGTGCATGTGTGGGCACACGTGTGCACATGCGCAGTTAACAATAGGGTTTGTGTTCCTATGAGAATCTAATGCTGTAGTTGACCTGACAGGAGGCGAAGTTCAGGCAGTAACGTGAGTGATGGGGAGAAGCTTCACTCATTCACTTACTGCTCATCTCCTGCTATGCTGCCTGGTTTCTAACAGGCCACGGACTGGTACTGGTTCGTGGCCCAGAGGTTGGGGAGCCTTGCTTTAAGTCATCTCTAGATTATTTATAATCCTTAATACAGTGTAGATGTTATGTAAGTAGTTGTTATTCTGTATTGTTAAGGAAAAAGTCTCTACAAGTTCATCACAGGAGCAATCAATGTAGGGCTAACTGTGTAGTATATGTCAGCAACAGTATAACTGTTTTTTAGGATATTTTTGATTGTGGTTGGTTGAATTCACAGATGAAGAATGTGTGGATCTGAAGGGCCGACTGAATCCTTACTTTTCATGATGGGGAAATTTTGAGGGGTCACTGAGGTCAGCAAACTTCTCATTTTTAGATGAGGACGTGATGAATAGGACACCAGACCAGGACGTGTTTGTGTTCCCTGGACTTTCTCAGTCTCGGTGGTTAGCTCAGGGTGCCCTCAAAATGCTTGAGAAGTGTCTGTTGGAATACAGTGCCTTTGAATCTTGACTGTCAAGGAGAGGCTGTTGTGTAATATGAGATTCCTGGGAACTAGGGACATGGTCCAGCTTCTTGAAATGGCATCAACTTTGGAATCAGACAATTTGAGTTGAATCCTAGCTGTCACTTCCCAGCAGTGTGACCTTGTGTATATGAGATAATTTTTCTAAACCTAGGGCCATCTCATCTATAGAAGGAGGTGATGACTCTTTATTCAAAGGACAGTTATGGAGATACATTGTAAGACCAACAAACACCCCCCTTTGACCTATCCTGAGAATATCCAACATCTAATCTGATGTCAACAGAGAAATAAATAATTTTTTTTTCTTCCTGGTTTTCTTTATATAGAATGTTAGCTAAAGCCAAGGATTTTTTTTTAAATATATTTTTATTTATTTATTTATTTTTGACAGAGGGAGAGAGAGAGAGATACAGAGACAGAGAGAGAACTGAACTGGGGGAGCTCCCAGTTCAGCATATGGTTCCGCATGGGCCAGGGCCGGGGCTGGGATTTGATCCCTGATCCCCGGCGCTGCAAAGTGAGCGCTTAACCCACTGAGCCATCCCGGCTTCCCCAAGGATTTTTAAAAGATTTTATTCTTCAGAATTTATAATGATTTAAGATAATCTGCTTTAAGGCAGTATGTATATTTTCCAGATTATAATGTAATACATGTTCATTATAGAACATTTGGAAAACTGGAGAAACTTAAAATGAAAAAAATGGAAACAATGACAATGAATTAATTCTACAACCCAGAAGTAATTCCCAGAGATTTTTGTGTCTTTTCTTCCAACCATTCTTTATTTCAAGCACATTTAGAACCATACTATATGATATTCCTTTAAAAAAAAAATCTGGTTTCTTTGAGTATCTATCTTTTTATGAACATACTCTATTATTCTTTGAGAAGAAAAATGATTTTTCATGGCTATACAAATATTCTATTGTTTCTGTGAACTATAATATATTTAACTTTCTCCCAATGCTGAGTGTATAGATTGGTGTTTAATTATAAATAACACTTTGAAGATATCTTGCACTTGACCCTCTCCTTACCTTCCCAGCTTGCTTTCTTCTCTGGAAGGTTCACATGTGTAGTTTTATCCTCCGACTTTCAGTTAGTTTTGGCCAGTGTGGACCCAGACAATTGGATTATCTATTTTCCTAACTCACTTCTTGCTTTGACTGAAGGTCATAGAACCTCTCCAGGTGGGCTCTCTTCAGGTTCCTCCTCTTTTCCACACCCTTCCACCTGAGGAGTGTAACAGCGCTGCTGTTACTCATGCTGGAATAATAATCTGTCCTTTGAGTACTTTCCACACCTGCCTTCCACTTGTGTAAAAGAATCCCTTGTCAAACTTCAAATTATTTCATCTCGAGTTTGCTGTCTAATTCCTGCTAGGGCCCTATCGAACACTTTTATCTGTTGTAAACAAAGATGTATCTGTCTATACATGTCTGATCATTCTTTCTAGCAAATTTCTACAAGCCAGTTTAAGATTTCTGATCTTCATTTTTTTAATCTGTAAAGTCAGATTAATAGTAACACCCAACTCACCAGGTTGTTGGGAGGATAAACGTGATAATGTATGAAAATTCAGTGTAACCTGTAAATGGCTTTGCACATAGAAGACATAGGTTATTATCACTATCTACTTAACCCCGAGGGAGCCTCAAAGGGTTTTGGTCTGGTTCCAGGCGGAGGTTTTGTAACATTAATCTTTGAAATGTTTTGAAAACCCAAAAGTAGCCGTGGCTCAGAGGTTTCTTTGCCTTGCCCCTGTTGACTTCATGTTTTTGGCTTCTCTATTCCAAGAAGCAATGACCTTAGAAACGGCTTCATTTTGTCCATTATCTCTTCATGAAATTTAACCAGGGCATGTAGCTATGGATTCCCATAGGTGGCATATTCAATACGTGGTTGGAAGTACAGCTGACCCAGGAGAATTCGCTCACCTCCCCCAGATGAGTCTCCTTTGAGCTCCTGGGCTGACCTAGTCCGTGGCATTCATCAGGGATCTGTTTAAAAAAAAAAATCCATTCAAGCACGGAAGGTAAAAATCGCCTTATTGGCTTTTTGTCTGAAATTTTGGCAGCGCATAGACAGGTTTCAGCATTTATTGCCCTTTGAGTGATTTCCAGCTTTGTTCCAGGAAAAATACAATTAATCTTGTAGCAGCCGCTCTATCAATCCATACGAGGGCGAGCTGTTTCAGATGTCACGTGGAGCCTCGCTGACTTCTCGGGCTGTGCTCATCTTTTTGGCTGAGTGCGAGTGTAACGCACACCAGGGGCAGCCTCTTGCCTCCATCCGTGTAATTGTCTGCAAAGCCCCCAGGACGCGCAGGGGGCGGAGGCTTTGTGCATCCAGCTGTGTTCCATCAGCCAAGGGAACACATCTGGGAAAGTAGGTGTGAGGGGCCCCTGGGAGTGGTCAGGGAGGGGCAGAGGTACAGTATGTGTTTTGAAGGAGTGTGAGCAAGTTCTAGGGGACTTGCCTTTGTCTTGAACATGATGCTGCCTGATTCTGTGGCTGGGGGACAGGAGCAGGGCTGAGCCCTAATATTTTGAGATGGCGCCATGAGCTCCCTTCTTTGCACGATCTTTGTCCCCAATAGTGGCGTGCTGATGCACGAAGCTTTATGAGGCTCAGGTCAGCCTAGAGGCTGAGAGCCACTGAACACTTGTCCTTTCTTTCTAGCAGCTTAGCAGAGCCTGGAATCGGCTTGACTCTGAACCTGGCCTTAGCTGGTTTAGTTTGTCCTCCACCTTTATTATCACCAGTACAGATCCCAGAGAAGAGAATATTTCCAGCCTTCTCTCTGTCATCTCACTGACGTGCCATCTTAAACACGTTGCCTAATGTCTCTAGGCCCAGACTTCTCCATTGGTGTGAGAGGTTAGATGGGTCCCAGTTTCTCAAACTTCTTTCTGCAGGGACACCTGTGATTATGTCTTCTACCCATTCCCCTGCCAAACTGAATAAATGAGGACTTCATTGCTTCCCAGGGAAAAATTGAATTCATCCCTTGTTAATTTTTATTCATTGAAGTGTTCATTTCTCCTCATCTGTACCACCACCCCACCATGGTCAAGCTATAGGGGTTGCCTCAATAGCCTCCTCACTGTCCCCCAATCTCTACGCTGGCTCCCACCCTATAGTCAGAGTGCTCTGGTTCAGTGCCCTCTGTGCATGGCTCACGGCCATGAGTGATTCTGCATGGCTCAGGGGATAAAGTCCAAAATCGGAACTGGGTGACCCACAGGCACTGATCTGCCTCTCGGCATCACCACCCACTCTACCCTCTCACTCGCTGGGATGGCCACCTTGGTCTTAGTCCAGTGGGACCTCTGTATGTGCTGCTTCCTCTGTCTTATCTTCATATTTCACGGGGCAGTTTCCAGATGGGATCAGTTTCCTTTCTTGTGGGCTCTACAGTTGAGTTCCCTTCCTTTGCAGCAGCATCTCCGGGAGTCATCACACTGGATCTTCCCACGAGCTGTGGGCTGCACCTGGCGTGCCATGACATGCCTACCATTTGGCACAGAGTATGGGTGTGAGGTCCGTCATGGAGAAACAGTCAAGGAAGAAAGGGAAGGAAAGCGGGAGGGAAGGAGGAATAACTCAGAGCTTGCTATTCTGGCTGAATGTCCAGTTTCCATTCAAGTCTCTGAATCATGGACATAACAAAAAATGCCCCATTTCCAGTCAGATAGGAACCAGCATTGGCCACTCTGAGTCCAGGTGGGTCCACTCTGAGGGGTGTTTTTCCTGCTTCCATGGGTACCTTTCCTTTTGTGCCGCTGGGGGTGAAGGAAGGTGAGGCTGGTGGCAGCAGCTGCCTGTCATTGTCCCTCTGATTGACGGGCACTGGTAGGACTCAGGCAGAGATATTCAGAGTAGAGTGTGACACTGGCCACATCAGTTCTGGTGGCAGACATGAATGAAGAAGGTCACAGGTATTCTTTTTCCCCTGATGCCTGGAAGCTGAGACATCATCCAGCCGGGTACTTCCCCGTTGCCCCAATTTGCCAGCATCTCCTGGAAAAATGCGCTGGAGCACAGAGTCCGGGGTCCAGTGCACACATTCTAATTCCATAGGTCTATGGGAATTCTGGTGCAGTAGGTCTGTGGTGAGATTCACACCTGTTTCAATAACCCGGGTTCCTTGGGGAGCCAGTTGCTCAGCCAGATTGGGGAATCAATGACCTTGTGTCTTCATTACGACAGCTTTGAATACTGTATCAACGAGAAACTATTCGTAGAGGTTGTTTTGTTTTCTCCCATTAAGAAAGGTTGCACCTTTTATTCACATACCACTTTGAATTTTTCAAAGAGTCCACACTGTCCTTGTCTCATTTGACTCTTATAAAAGCCCTTTCAGGTCAGTGGGACCTCCACCATCACCTTCCATAGCCCACGTGGATACTAAGGGGTCAGGTGACCAAGGCAGGACTTGCCGAAGGTCCTGCAACCTGAAAGTGACCTTACTGCTCCTACACTTTTGTCACTTGCATTCCTCTCTGGGAGATGCCCGTGTTTCACTCTAGAATGCCACACACCTTATTCCATAGTTTGTAATATTTAATTTCTGTATTAAACCTTTGCAATTAGCCTTAAAAGAAATGGTTGACAACCTCTCATTTTTTAAAAAGGGTGCTTTGCACAGGAATAGAGGTAAGAAGCTGTGAGGGGAGGTTTTATGGCAGATGGTTCTTGGCAGCAGTCGCCTTGTTTTTATGGCAGTCTGGAAATTTTCCTGGGTAATAAGTTTCTTTTCTTTTAACAGGCATAAAATAAAGAGGTTCTAGATAGTTGGATCATTATCAAATGATTTTCCAAAGACACCCATAAATTGTCAACACCGTTTAGGCAAAAACAAGAGTTGTTCACATCTGGAAATCTAATACATAAATTTTTGAGTTCCCCCCTTTTGTTGGGAATGTTATTCCTTAAATGGCAATTAGATTGGGAGGTTGGGAGAAAGAAGTTTGGGGGAAAGTATTCATGCCACTTCCCCGAATGGTAATATTTCACTTATGAATAGAGAAATGTGCATTTGGTCTTGTTCTCCCCAAAGACTGGGAACAAAGCAAGCTTCAGTTCAAGCTGAAGAGGCAAAACTTTGAACTGTGAAAATTAGCCCTGAGAGAAATTGATGGGCCTGAAAACAAAGCGAGCTTCTGGTGTTTCATTAATTCACTCAACCACTCTTTTAAATCTCGATTATGTGATTGTACACCAGAGATTGTGCGAGGCGCTGGCCACTCAGGTGGCGAAGACGCAAATGTGAATTACAGCCACACCGGACAACGACATTAGCTAGATGCTGTACATTGTACGGTCTGATGTAAAGAAATCATCAGGAAAATCATCCTTGCTTATTGATTGAGTGCTTTCTTTTTACCAGACACTGTGCTTTATAAACTCATGAACTCAACACTAACAATAGCCCTGAGATGGAGACATAATTATTAATTTCATTTGATTACTGAGGAAAGTGATTTAGAGGGAGGCTAAGTGGCTCGCTCAAGGTCACACAGACAGGAAGGAGTGACCCTGGGGATTTAAATTCACCTGTTCGACCTCCTGACCTCAAGCTCTCAAAAGGGTAGACCCTGCCTCAACAAATACTGAATGAATGAATGGATGGGTGAATAAAGAAACTGGAAGTATGGTGAGGCTTTTCAAAGGAGCAGCACAGGCTAGCACCGTGGTTTTAATTAGTTTCCACGTAAGAGGGTCTCTGTGAGTGGCACTTCAGCTGAGTCCTGGGAGAGAGCAAGTGGATGGACAGTGGATGGGGAGGAGGACTTGCAAGGCAGAAGGTCAGCAGAGAGCTTGAGCCAGAGGGAGCCTAGAAGACCCGTCTCATGCAGGCCTCTCATTTTATAGACAAGCCTGTGGGGGCACAGATGAGAGTGGAGAGAGCTGGGATGACTAACCAGATGGACTGGCTTTAGGAAACATCAGACACCGGCTAACTATAGTAAAAACCGAGGCTTTTTAAAAAGCTTACTCTGTTGTACCTTTAGGTACAACAATAACACTCCCTTACCTTTCTTCTTTTTCACATCATGGCACACATAGAAAATAATAATATTGGGGGAAAGCCAGGATGGCACAGCTACTAAAGCGCTTGCTTTGCAGCCCAGGGACTGAGGATCAAATCCTGGCCCCAGCTCATGTGGACCCATAATGCTGAACTGAGGTGTGCTTCCGTGTGGGCGGCCCCCAGTTCAGTTCTCGCCCCCCCTGTTTGTCCCCTGGCTTGAGGGGGTGTGCCTTTCATGTAGGAGAGGCCTCCAGCTCAGCTCCCGCCCTGCTTGGCAGCCGCCCACCTGTGTGGAACAAAACCACATGGAAAACTGATGACATACAACTATGGAGACTGCTCTGGGCCCTCCCCCTTCTCTCTATCTGTCTCTGTCTCTGTCAAAAACCATAAATCTTACAAAAAAAAAAAAAGGGAAAATAATAATATTTGAATGGACAAAGCAGGTACAGTTGAAGCAGATGCAAGTGCTCTGGGCATTTCAGGCTCCACCTGGACAGCTGAGCACATCCGGGGCCATTCCAGGACTTACCGTGTGGGAGGAGACCTGGGCTCTAAGACCCACCAATGAGACACGTGAGCGCCGCCCCCAGGGCCATGCCATGCTTCTCTCTGAGACTGTGCCGTTCCCTCCCCTCCCAGTGTCGTCCCTGGTCCTTTCAGTGCACAGGCCCAACCTTACAGCTGCCTCTGCAAGTTTGGAGTCCATACTTGGCAGTTCCCTCCCACCCCAACATTGGCTAGAACTCCACACTGACCCTTTGCTCCCCACCAACCAAATGGCCATTCTTCCACCGTCAACCTTTTTCTGTTGGACAGAAATCATCAAATTACACTCATATCAAGTTGTGATTGACTACTGGGCTATCCCAGTCTCCTGGGAAGATAAGAGGATTTACCTTGTAAAAAAATAGTTAACAAAAGGTAGTGACTCCTACAGATCCAAGAGCAATGGTGGTGTTGGAAGAAGTCAGCCTCCCTCATTAACGCCATGAGAATACCTAGGAGACAGACACCCTTTCTCCAGCAATGTCAGCAACACACCTCCATTCCTTTCAGTTCCAGTGTGTGATGTGGTTCCATCAACCCGGACTAGCTAAACTTCCTGGAATAATGGCCAGTGTTTTCTTCTGGGAATCTGGGTTCTATTAGTGGCAATGGATTTCTCTTGGTTGCTGGATTGTTGTGTAGGGAATGCTTAATGGGACAAGTGGAGAAGACGTTGACAATGTGAAATTGATCTGAACACCCTACCTCCATTTGTATACGGATGAGTGTCCGACTGAGGGTGTAGCCTGTTTATTTCTTATCAGTTCCAGGCTGGGCAGAATGTTAAAGATTACATACTTTCTGTGTGTCTGAGAGTTAAGGAAATCAAGTTGAAGAACTCAGAAGTAGCTCATGGTAGACAGGCTGGATATTTCTTCCTGCTTACAAGTTGTTCTCTGTGTGCATCTGTGTGCATGAGCTGCATCTTGGGCCAGATGCCCCTCACTACCCCTACTCCAACCTTCTGACCTCTCCCCGTTACCTCCTTGACTGGTAAAGGCCTGTCCGACCTTGTCTCTGCCTGTGGTTTGTCAAAGGAGGCGCACACAACTCTTCCTGATGGAGCTTTCTCTAGGCAATTACATGTTGAGGTGACGGCTGCTTAGCAGTAGTATCATTTCTCTTAGTTGTGTGGACCCGGCCAACAGTTATCTCATCAGCAATTTGGGTGGTAAGGCCTTAGGTGGAGGGCAGGGCAGGTTAGTGATTAGTCAATGATTCAGCTCAACTACACTGGCATCGTGTGAAGTGGGAGGAACCTCTATTATGCTTGCTACACCTGAGTGTGGAGGACACCGCAGCGTCTGTAACTCACTGAGCTGCAATCAGTTTCTGGAGGGGGAATCTTTCGGGAGGTTTCTCAGTTCTTTCAGGCCGACTTCCGTGAAAGCTCAGGAGAAGAAAATTGGGTGTCGTTTAGCAGATGCCACTGTTCTAGTTTTTAAGATACTATTTCCCTGGGACAATCAGATGTGTATTTAGTCTATATATTCTCATACAAAGAGGTCATCTAGGTTAGTTAAAGTGAAATGTCATCTCCCTCAATTTTAACAAATGCTTCAGGCATCTACATGGGTGTTTGTATTTATTTACTGGTTTAAACATGTCCTTTCATGTCATACAATGAGTTTTAGAGACCTAGAGAGGAGGATTTTCCCTTCCTTCCTCCTTCCCTCCCTCCTTCCTTTCCCCTCTGTTTCTCTCCCATTCCTCTCACTCTTCTCTTTCTTTTCATTTTTCAATGTATTGTAGCATAATCCTTTGTGTTCAGTCATGTGTGTTTTCTAGAATAAGAAATTTATGGGCATTTAATTCTTGCAGTGCCTTGGAAGAAGGTAATAACTAGTACATATTAGCTTTTGTTTCCAAATGAGAGAGCGCAAATATTGACTGGGAAATATCTTCCCTATCATTCAAAGTATATTCATAGGATGAAATGTCTTATTTGTTGAATTTCTGAGCAAATCTCATATATCTTTTGTCTGTTGTCTGTAAGCCATTCTAAAACTCAGGGGATAAGACCAAGAGCTAGTCTTACGTTATTATAGCAGCTACAATATATAATATATGTTGTTGATGTTATTATTATTATTGCTCAAAGCCCGTGGATCCGGTGGGTGAGCTGGTCTTGGCTGGGCAGCTCTGCTGATTTTGACTGGCTCTGTGGTTGCTCTAAGATGAGCTGGAACAGATTTGTTCTGTGTATCTCTTGGCCTCTTTTTGGGAGCAGGCTGGCCCAGGCAGGTCTTCACCTGGTGGTGGCAGAGGTGCCAGAGGGCAAGCGGAAACTTGCAAGGAATCTTAAAACTCAGGCTTAGAACTAGCACACTTTCATGTCTACTTGATTCTATTGGCCAACCTGTCACAGGGCTGAACATAAATCATGGGTACAAGGAGGAGTGAAGACTTGGGCTAATAAAGCAACCCACCATTCCTAGTGGGAAATAGAGTCACAAACTGAAGTATATGGTTTTCCTGGTGGAAGTGTTAAGGCATGAATGTGGAGGGTGCAGGGCATAGGCAAAGGAGATGTGATTCCAAGGCCTATATTATACCTTCTTTTGTGAGTTACACACACACACACACACACACACACACACTCACACACACACTCACACACACACTCACATACCACAATGCTAAAAGAAAAAGAGATACAAACATTTAGAAAAGCAAACAAATAAATCTTCCTACTCTTTTACTGAGCACATCCATCTTCCCTTCTCCCACATCTTGTCTCTATTTTTATGCTATAATTCTTACCTTCATTTATTCACTCAATTAAAAAAGAGACTCAACCATGGAAAATGCTATCACTCATCATTTAGTAAGATTTGCTCTGGAAAAGGGTGCATATAATTTGGCAGGCTTGTTAACCATTCATTTTTAACAATTAATTACCCTGGATGTTGTTGGCTTATGTAAATGTTTCTCTGGTGTTAAAAGTGACCTTGTTTATTACTTCCTCGTCTAATAGAAATGGTTGCTCATTGAAATATGAGAAAGCAGGTCACCTGGGCCTTTAGAAGTTCTCAGGAAGGTTTGTCACTATATACAATAGGAAGATATGGTTCACTACCAACTGTTCCTTCTAGGGTGTGACAGGAGTATTTACTTACATACGTGTTTGCAGGGATAGGCCCTTGCATTAAATACAATGATGTAAGTATTAGCCTACAGGAAAATTTGGAAAAAAACAATGCACCAGTCTACTGAAATTGGAGGATTAAGTGGAATTCCTTAAACAGATTTTTAAGGCTGCCATGAACTCCTTTTGTCTGTCCTGAGTAAGTGTGTTACTCTTTAATGAGATTATTTTGATGTTTTCACCAGGTTTGAGTGCAATGCATAACAAAGCTTTCTTTCTGTTCCCTTTTCCACCCAAGGAAATGTCTCTGTTGGGCTGACAGTTGATAGCCGAATTATTATACCCAATTGTTCTGATTTATAGGTTGTTCCAGGTCGACCTGTAAGATTTTATATTCTGCCTTCCTCTGGGCTATGTCCACACTACATAACCAGATCAACTACCTCTCTTTTTTTTGCTATCTCTAGCAAGTTGGTCGCATTGACTCTACCGAGACTGCACATTCACCTTGCAAGTGCTGCTGTCCCACTTGCGTCACTGAGATGAGTTACATGTCCAATGTGCTCTGAAGGAAATGTTCCTAGCTTTAGCTCCCCAAGAAATGGCCCGCAATCATGGGAGAAGCTCTTAAATTCCCAGTCTCCTTTTTCTTATTGCAAAACAAGAGTGTTAGATGGAATAATCTTTTTTCCAGCTCTAATATGCTTGGAGTTTAAGTTCTTCCCCAGGCTGTGCTCTCTGATGGCAGTTGAATATCTCAGAGAGGATAGGAGACTTGCTGAGTCCCCAGAGCTGGCGGAAAATGTGGAGCAATGTCATCTGCCCCTCTGTAGTCCAGAGCTCCCCACCCTGTCACCAGCTTTCCCTCCAGGGCCACCCTCCCCCATAAGCCTTCCTCTCACTAGACCCTTGGTAAGTGAGATGTCCATCTGGTGCACTTGGGCGCATGTCTCATTTCTTAACATTAGTCATTACGTCCTAACAAGGACTATGGCTTGTCCTTGTTATTTGCACCTAATAGTAGTTTATTCAACACAGAGTGCCTACTGTGTGTAAGCCACTGTGCTTTGTGCTTGAGACACAATGGTGACTGGGAAAGACATAGACCTGTGTCACAGCAGAAATTAGAGGCAGGTTTGGTTTCAAGAATGAGCAAAAACTGCCTGAGACCTTGTGTGAAATGACTTTTGCTTTGGTTTCTTTTTGAACTGACACATTAGACTGGAAGGTGTAAGTTCAACAAAGACGCAAGTAAGGGATGAGGCTCTGCAGGTCTCTCATGTTGTAAGGACGTGTCTAAGATTTGGTCTTGGCAATTTATGTGGAGGGGGTTGCTCTTTGTTTCTATAACTCCAGCTTCCTTAACACCCACAAACTATCTATTTATCTATATGTATGTATAAGTGTGTATATACGAGGGCTGTCCAGAAAAACATCTAGCCATAAATGCCTTGATTTTTTATATTATGTGGCTGGATACTTTCCAAACAGCCCGTGTGTGTGTGTGTGTGTGTTACATGCCATTGAGTTGGCTGTGACTCTTGGTGATCCTTTATTTTTTATTTTTTCCCCATTTAACCTACATTTATTTATTTTTAGTTTATTATTTATTTATTTATTTATTGTTAAATTTATTGGGGTGACACTAATTGATATCAATTACATTGTTTGAAGGTGTACAATTCTACATTACACTGTCTGTACATCGCATTATGTGCTTTGGTGATCCTTTACTTGGGTGATGTCCTCAATGTCTTGTCCTCACCAGTCCTGCTCAGCTCTTGTAGACTCATGTCTATGGCTTCTCTTACGACATCAACCCATCACATATTTTATCTTCCTCTTATATATGTGTACATGTGTAAACGAGAGCTGAGTGGAAAGCATCCAGCCATGTAACTATTCCTGTTATATTGACAATGGCTGGACTTTTTCCTGTAGCCTTCATATGTTTATGCGTATATGGATATATATGTGTCTATGTGTGTATATATATATGTGTGTGTGTGTGTAGTTTTGACACTCAGTGAGCATGTCATCTGGGCCTAATACATAATGCCCTGATTTTAGGCCTGGAAAAGTTTCATTAAGCTAGCAGTAAGACAGTTTCTCCTATCCCAGACTGATTTCACGTCCAAAAGTTTTTAAAAGGCGAAAGATTTATGCGATCTGAAGAGAAACCAGAGTATCCAAAGGTTTTTAGATGTGTATCCTCAAAGAATCTTTCCTTCATCCCTGCCCTCAGGGAGCTCCAATTCTCAATGATCAGCGATCCTTTGATGTACTGCTTCACTAGGACCAAAATGAAAAAAACCCCAAAAAGTTCTAGTTAATCATTTGTTGTCCTTTCTCTCTAAATGGTCATTTAGCCTCTAGATAATTTACTGATATTACTTAGTTTTATGCTATGAAAATGTTCTTCAGTTTGGCCAAATTCCAGCAGAAAGCAGGCACACTGTGTCACATTGTCAGACCCCTCCTTCCCACGGTGGCTCTTCATACAGGAGGTGGCGCGCGACTTCACTCCTGTCTGTGAAGATCGTCTCCGTGGAGTTTCTCCTTCCTCTGTTGATTTATGGAAGGTTCTAGGGTTTGCTTTCTTTTGTCTATAGTTGGGGTTTGTGTAACTAATTTGATAACATAACTGTTATTTTTAGTAAATCTCTAAAATAAAGACAACAGTCCCAATGGCATAAGATTGTCATGAACATTGAGTAAAGTGATGCCTGTGAAAGAAGTTAGTTCTATGCAAGAGACACAATGGAAACTCAACAAATTTTCCTCATGTCTGATGTAGTTATAAAGATATTAAAAGATTTCCCCTACAAAGATGGGAAATCTCACAGTGCCCCTCCCTTATATGACTTACATTTTCACAATAATGGCTGAAGTATTAAGTACTTAGAGGTTGAAATACTTGAGCCCTATCACTTCCTAACTTGGACAGTTTACTTTAGCTCTTTGTGGGTTACTTTCCTCATCTGTGAAATGGAGTTAATAATACTCCTTACCTCCTAAAGTTGTTGTGAATATGCATTAATTTGTGTAAAACACCCAGAACAGCGCCAGTGGGCAGTGAGCATGTAAAATGAGCAATTCTCTCTTTAGTTCTTTTAAGTTTTTGTGCACTTTTACATGCATATTTATTTCACTGTAATCTTAATATCTGTGAAATGTTGTCTCCTGAGATTTTAATTTAAACAAGTTTGCACAGAAGCTTTATTTTTACTGATTTTATCTGTCAATCAAAGTGATACCGGTACTTTTTTTTAGTACCGGACATTTAAGTTGCTCCCTCCCCTTTTCTTAAAGCAATATAGATATACCTACAATGTACAGGTTAATGCATTGGATTGTCTTTTTTCCTGTATTAAATGATAGCCTTACAATAAATTCTCAGAAATGGATTACTGCATTGAGGGGTATAAGTATCTTCTGGATCATCATCTCTTGCTATAGGGCTTTCCAAATGGATTGTACCAGTCGACATTGATATTTCAATGGTATGGTGATGTGGAGAAGGGGTTGGGTACTTCAGGCACCAAGTCTGGGATTTTAAACGATCGCTTTGAGAAAGTAGTGAACCAGGAAATTAAAGAATGGTATTTGCTTTGTGCCCCCTCCTCACTGGCTGCTCCCCCACCACGACTGCATTGCGGAAAACAGAGACAGTGCAGCTTTTGATGGGTGCTGCCCTGGACTCAGGTATTTGCCCGGCTGCCTTCCCACTGGCCAGGCTGTAGTTCCCTTGGGCTTGCTTGCTCTCCGTTTGTTCCTGACTATCTGCCCAGGCTGTTCTCATGCCTTGGGGACCTATTTTTGGGTTTTGTGTCCTGGCTTGGTGTCTGATTCTTCTCACCTTACACCTCCCACTCTCTTTCTCTGATTGAAGCAGCATCTTCTGTAAAAACACGCAGAAGAGAAGAACCATTTGGAAATACCTATTAAAGGTGAATATATATTTGTTTGCTATGACCTTGCAGTCCTACTCCTAGCTCTTAACTCAACAAGAGAAGAGCGTGTAAGTCAACCAAAAGACGGGTGCTACACTGTTCATAGCAACATTGTGCGTAGTACTGGAAACAACACAGATGTCCATCTAGAGAGAGTGGAAAACTAAAGTATAGAATATTTGCGTAAAGCAGCACTACTCAGAAATGAGAAGGAACAAATTGAAGCTACATGCAACTGGATGGCTAACCTCACAACCTAACGGCGAATGGAAGAAGCCCATCAAGCCTGCGTAGTGCGTGAGTCCATTCAGTGGCAGGCCCGTGGTGCCTAGTGGGGGAGAGTGGGGAGCAGGGAGCCCGAGGGCCCTGCTGGAGCGCTGCTTGTTGAGGTCAACGCTGGATGTGAGCATTCATGGGGTGTTATACCCATGCTTGGCACACTTCTCTGCCAATGCAATTGCCAAAGAGGATTCTAAAACCCAGCTGAAGTGATGTCTTTAGTTCCCACTACTTTAAATGATTCGTAAGGCTGTCTCTGCCATCATTGCTTGCTCGTTCAGACTGAAGGAGAGGAGGAGCAATGCCATCTCGGTGGTTCTGTCTTGCCATTACCTCTTAGTGGGAGTAGCATTTTGTCTGCTGCATCTTTCTCACTTCAGTGCTTGGCATATAGAAATGGATCAATATATTTAGATAAACTATTTGCTGAAGGGGGCAAAATGCCTTTCCTGGATTTAAGTAACTAAGGATTTATCCAAATAATTATACCAAAAAAAGAAATCAGAAATTGCTTAGCAATCTGGGGAGTATTGAGCAGCCCTAGGAGAGTTGGAAGCAGACCAACAACTTTCCCAATGGTTGTAATGATGGTGAATAAATCAGAAGGGCCAAGCCCCTTGGTCTTGCTTCTCAGGCTACAAGACGGGAGGAGGTGGAGACAGGTGTGAGTCTAAGCCTGTGAAGCTGTGGAGAAGGGAGCTGGTGGTTTGAAGGGGCTGAGCTGGGCTGTGGAGATGCAGAGCTGGGCAGGACATAGCGGGTGGTGAAGGGTCTGGGTCTCTGTTGCTGGGGCCAGTCCATGGCATGGGAAGTGGAGAGCTGAAGCATGGCAGCAGTCAAGACTTGGAGGTTAATATTAGCAAGGGTTTTAAACCCAGAAAGTTAAATAGCAAGAATAGGACATTAACAAGTAAAATATCTGACACGTGGTTGATTGGAGTGTCCAGAGTGGTGTACTCTCTGCCAGGCACTGTACGAAGTCATTCTTGAATGCCTAATTTCATTGAATCCTCATCACCAGAGAATGAGGCAATTTTGTCTTGCACCCATTTCACTGAGAAGGAGCTGAGATTTAGCACAGTACACTCTATTCAAGATCGCACAGTAAGGAACAGAATCTGGGTTTAAACCAGCTTTTTTTGACTCAAGTGTTGCTTCTAAATCACCCAGCTTTACTGCCCAGATTCAAATGCAGAATTCTAGTTTCTTGGTAGAAATAAGGATAAATGTCAGGCCTGCAGGCAGAGCCTTTGTGTGGTATTTGGAGAGGTTATCAGGGGAGGGGTGGCGATTTGGTGAAAGAAGACAACTTAGAGAAAGAAGATAGAACCTTGTGCTGGAAATACATCAACCACAGGCATTTCTTTTTTCTTTTTTAAAAGATTTATTTTTATTTTTTTGAGAGAAAGTAAGAGGGAGGGAGAGAGGGGGGAGAGAGAGATTGAGAGAGAGAGAGAGAGAGAGAGAGAGAGAGAGAGAGAGAGAGAGAGAGAGAGAGAGAGAAGCAGTCTCCATAGTTGTACATCATTAGTTGTGACATGGTTTCATTCCACACAGGCGGATGTGGGGCTGTGCAGGGCAGGAACTGACCTGGGGGCCTCCCGCATGGACGGTGGAAACCTTTGCCACCGAGCCATCCTGGTGGTTATGAGTTGTGCCACAGTTCAGTATACGGGGTTTGCACGGTCTGGGGCTGGGGATCAAACCCCAGACCTCGCGATTGCAAGACAAGCTCTCAATCTCCGAGCCATCCTGGCATTCCCCCCACAAGGCATTTCTTGAGGACTGTGCAGAAGGTCCTGTGCCGGGCACCAAGGCTGCCAAGATGATGACGTGTGGTCTCTGGAGCTGAGGTCCTCAGCCACAATGTGGAGTACAGTTACTAGGGTCAGGAACAAGGGCTGAGTGGGCTTGACACAAGGCTGACAGTCCTGATTTTCTGAGCTGCTCAACTGGGCCTCTTTCAAAGCCTAGGACGAAGTTCTTCATATGGGGGCTTGAGTGGCGTTAGTCATGGGCAAAGAATACATTGGCATATGAGAGGAAGAAAGGCTAGGCCAAGGCTACTTTACTGCTTGCCCAGAATCCGTTCCTTATTCTAGAATGAGCACCTGGGTTTGCTTTGGGAAACAGCTTGTTCTACGTTGGAGACAGTCTCGGTGAGTCTGCCAGTCATTGTATCCCCACCTTACCTGGTCAACAGATAAATATGTGATATGATACCAGCCAATTGAAATCCAAAGTGGTATGACAAAGACTACAAGTCATCAGAGAACATTCACCTGAAGTTCAGCAACCTGAAGGCTTGTTCTCTTTTTCTTACACCCTAGCAACCTGAGTGGAATCTGTCTCTGGTCCTCTCTGAGATCTGCTTTTTATCTTGTCCTTGGATCCAGTGAGCTGCCCCTCATTCTTCTTAAGATTTCCATATTCTTTAGCAAGCTGGAGAAGGTTTCTGTTGCTTATGACCCCAAGCTCCTGACAGCGACAAAGGCAATACACATGGGGATAGTGAAGTATCTTCAGAGTGTGAGTCCCTTGCAAGAAGGAACAATTTCTTCTTTATCTTTGAATTCAAGGGTCCTAGTTCAATGCTTTGCACATAGTAAGTACTCAATAAATGTATGTTGAATGAAGGATTAAATGAGCAAATACACATAAAGGTCATCTGACATTATTCAGCTCACCAGTCATGTAGATGTGGCTTAGAGCTGGTGACAGATCAGTTGGTAAGGTAGCATCTTCAAACCTTCATGCCAAGCATTTTAATCCAGCCAAGAACACTTCCTGTTATGCATAAAACAAAGCACATCTTCATTTTTTATAGTACCATCACTGAGACATGGTGCTATTGTAATTCCAGATTAGTTGAAATATGTAAGGCTTACTCATCCTGTGCATAAAATTGATAACTTGTGCATTTGGGACTATCTATTTCTTTCCTATTAATCCATTTTAGACTTTATATGTCAACTGAGCATTCAGCTTTTGAAAAGTGATTCTGGAAAATTATTTTGCACCGAGTCCTACTAAATACTGGCGTGTGTTCTTGGCAGGGGATGGAAATATTCCATTTAGACTCTGGTGGCCCCAAAAGCAAAAATAGTGGCTGGAGAATTGGCTGGGGTTGGATGGCAACGAAACATGTGCTGGTCAGTTGTACTTCGTGAGTTTCTTTACAGCAAAGGAGGGTGATTTATTTTTAAACTTCACAAGGGAGGATTAGGTAGATTAGAGAAATGCACACACACACATCAATAACCAGAATGACTAATAGTGGGTAGATTGTTGGCTTTCTTCTTTGGGATCATGTATATGGCCAAATAGAAGAGTCTGATATTGTCACTAAGTTTATGTTTATAGACCAAAAGCATGGCCAAGCTGTTAATCTTTTTATAAACTGTAGGCAACAGGATTTTTGCAGTGGTATGATGACATGGCTGTTGGCAGCTTCATGCTGCTTAATTCTACCATCGGCCATCTCTCTGCTTTGAGAGAATGGAAATTGTGGCTGTTTAGAAAGTGCCTGACTCTTTATGGGCTTGAGAGATTCAGATCTCTCCAGGTACTGTTGTTTAGAAAGAGGGCAGTAGACTAAAGGATTAGCTGTGTTGGCTTCTCTGTATGGATGTTGCTTTAGACCAGGTCTGTATCAATATGGCAAATGGAAGATAAATGCAATTAATTTGATAATTAAAGTTAAAATGACTTGCCTTCAAATATTTTGTGGCTAAGACTTATTTTAAGATCCAATATTTTAAAAATTGCTACCGTATTTTATTTATATTTTTGTTAGTATAAATCTGAACTAATGTGATAATTTGATCTTAAAATAAATTAATTTATTTCTCATAATTGGCCACTCCACTGATCTAAATTATTATATTTACTGCCCTGCTATAAAGTTAGCAAATTTTTCCTATTTCTCAAGGCAAATTTGAGAAACTGTGGTTAATATATATGGATGCTTAAAGCTATATGAGAATTGCATGAGGTAGAGAGGCAGGGGTTATAATTTTCAACATCATAAACATGATCCGTATTCAAAATGTATAAAAAGCAAACAAAACAAATTTGCTTCTGGAAAAACGATGCTGTTGTTGAATTGTGCCAAACCCGGCCAGTGGTGGGAGCCAGTTTTGGATACAGTAAAAGGAGGTCTGAGGAGGCTTCTAGAGGTGGTGGGCCAAGGAGGGCTTGGACCCTGGGCATGACTTACGCACAGTGGCCATCACAGAGCTGGTGACCTGGTGCTGAGGACAGGTCTGGATAGTCCATGAAACCCCAAGTCTTCGCCTTCAGGTCTGGCAGTCAGACAAATGACAAAGGTTTTCAGGCTGGGGCCAGTGGAGAGAAGTCTGGTATGTCAGTCAAGAAGAATAGAACCATAGAAAGGAAAGACGGGGGAATTGAGCAGTAGAATCTTGGGGAAGGGTTGTGGAATCAGGAGGTCAGACTCAAGGCCAGCAGGCTGGGCCCCAGATGAAGCAAGAATCTGAGGTGGGAGTCTTGTCGTGGGCCGAACTGGGCCCCCCAAAGATATGTGGATGTTCCAGCTCTCAGGACCTGTGAATGTAACTTTATTTGGAAGTAGTCTTTGCAGAGGTAATCAGATGAAGATGAGGTCGTGAGGGTGAACCTTAATCTATTAATGAAAGCAATGGTGTCCTTGTAAGAAAAGGAAAATGCCATGTGAAGACAGAGACACAAGGACAACTCCATGTGACCCCTGAGGCAGAGGTTGAAATGAGACAAACCTAAGAATGACGAGGATCGACAGGCGCCATCAGAAGAGGCCAGGGAGGCTTCTACCCAGTTTCAGTGGGAGTGTGGCTTCTCCGACACCTGGACTTTGGACTTTGAGTTTCCAGCACTGTGGGAGAGTACATTTCTGCTGTTTTAAACCACCCCATCCATGGGCAGCCTTAGGACACTAGCACAATCTTCTTACATGTTTCTTACTGTACTGATCTTGAACCTAGATAGGCCCAGTTCCCCAGATGGTGGCATGCTGGGATCTCTGACAGAAGCGGGAAACGAGGAGAGGGGTGAAGAGCAAGGCAGTTCTTGTTTGCATGAACTGATAAACCTGAGGATTGAGCGAAGTTTCCTTTGCCCATGAAGTGGTTGTCTCGAGTGAGTGAAGAGCCCTTCCTCTCAGTCTGCATAGGGGCAGTGTGGCAAACTGAGCGCATGAAGCTGCTCTGGTTTGCTCTCACTACATTCTTGCCCTGAGCACCTCCAGTTACCCACATGGCAAAGGAGAGGGGCAGAGAGCTTGCTATCTGAGTACAGAAACACAGTAGGACATGCTTAGGAATTAACCCCAAGACTTCAGGGAGTCCCCATGGCACGAGGGAAACCCACAGAATCCATCCTTGATTGTCTAGTTGAAGAAGAAAAGACAGGGATTGAAGCCCACTGGGTACCATGTGGTTAGAAGTGTTAGAAACAGTGGTAAATTGGAAAGTATTCAAATAGGATCTTTTTCTTTAACATGACTTCTTTGGTTTTTCCTTTCCCCTTCCCATTACATGCGCGCACACACACGCATGCGTGCGCGCGCACCCATCCACCCACCCCCACCCACACACCTACCTACGTGCAGGCTGAATTCTGTGAGACCACCAGAGTCCTCATGCAGATACACTTGGAGGACCCTGACCAGGGCCACCTCTCCCTTCAGTGGCATCTATGGTGGGTGGCACTGTGGGAAGAACTCATGCTCTGACTCCCCCCAGAAGCTCTTAGCACCAGGGCTGTCTCTAAACGGACCAGGGACTGAGGTAAGCACCTGCCAAGCCACCCCAAGGGGCCACTCCCTCCTGGGTGCTGTCTTCTTCCTCAGAGGTCCCGGATGGTACTGCTTGCTTCTCTTTCTCACAGCTTCTAACCCGTACGGGTCCTTCTGGGATTGTCGTTTCCCTAGACCAGCTGCGAAGAGGAATGGACCCACGGGCTCCCTCCTACCTTGCTTCCCGAACCTTCCCTTCAAGTCCTCCCTCCCTCCCATATGCAGGAAGTGTCTTTGCCTCTCTATTTTTCCCCCTGCTACCCACCACCAAGGAAAGACAAGCTAGCAAGATAAAAGTCATGAACAGAGTTAAAAGAATTCACAGAAGGCTGTTGGATTAAGAATTATTATTCCTTTTGGTCTCTTCCCATTGCCACTTGGTGATGGCAGTTTCCAGAGTTCCTAGGCAGTTCTGTAAGATGACTTGTGCCAATTAATACCCTTCCATCCTTGAGGGGACTTATTAATTCCCTTCACACTTTTGTTTTAATGAAGGAAAGGCCAAATGATATAATCCTGATAATTGTTTGACAAAATATTATAGACTCATTAGTTCTATTACTACTGAGTGTGTAAACCCAGCATAAAAAAAAATAACCATCTTTTCAAAGTGCCTCCTGAGAATGCCCTTCATTTTGAAGGAAAGAAAGGTCAAGAATGTGGAATGGCAGAGGGCAAATCTTGTTTGATTTCACTTTTATGAGGTTATCTAGAGTAGTCAGATTCATAGAGATGGAAGGTCAGATGGCAGTTGCCAAGGACTGGGGTGTAGGAGAGCAGAATGGAGAGTTGTTTCGTGGAGACAGAGTTTCAGTTTGGGAAGATAAAAACGTTCTGGAGATGGATGGATGGTGATGGTCATACAATGTGAATGTACTTAATGCCACTGCACTGTTCATTTAAAAATGCTTCAAATGGCAAATTTTATGTTACACATACACACACTCACTTACTCAGCATGTGGCCTTGACCTATGTGTGGTAGCCATCCTTTCTCAGTGAGGTCATGTCCAGACAGACGACTCTGAGATAGTGTGGCTCGGTGAAAGTGATTGTCCACAGACCTCTGAACAAGTGTACTGTAGCTGCAAATTTGCGTTATGAAATCTGTGGGCTTCTCATATTAAAAGGGGAAAAAAAATGCAATACCACTCACCAAATACTAATGCAAAATGAGCACTCCTGTTTTCTCTGGCTTTTCATAGCTAGCAAAAAGGCTCTTTATTTGAAATGCAAATACAAGAAAACAGAGAGTATTCTTGAGTCCTGTATGAAATTTTCTTTCAAAACTAACATTTTCCTAAAGAAACGTATTAAATTCTTAGAAACTGCCAAGCAGCTACTTCTCATATAATAGAACTTTGCCTCAGTGAAGGTTCTTAAATACTTTGGCTTTCATGAATTATCTGTGAAAAAGTATGAATATACTTCCTCCCATTAACACAGAGGTCCACGTCACATGAGAGTACTTTCTGAGAGTATTAACATTATAATATCATCCTGAAATTTTTCATGAAGAAAAAGTCATTCTTTATATACCTACAGCAATTAATAATTGAACACTACAATAAGCTATATCAATTTCTTTCAAATCAGCTCTGAAAATACCAACCTAATGTTAGCTTATTCTGGAAAGAGTTCTCCAGGAGTTTAGAAAATGTGCTGGCTCTTTGGTATCATGGTTTAGACATGCTTAGAACCAGTCACAATTGGTTTAAAACCTTGTCCTCTGACTTACTAGCTTATATGACCTTGGACAAGTCACCTAACTTTCCCTAGCTTTAGTTTCCTAATTTATAAAAGGGGACTAATGATTATTTGTATTCAGTAGAATTGGTAAGAGACTTAAATGATATATGAGACCCCAAAGAAGAAGCAGTCTGGATACTCACCACTGTTTCCTTTGACCTCTTTGTTTTGGTTTTGATTTCTGGATCATAAAGCATTTCTTATTAGGCTTTCCTGAACAACAACAACAACAAAAAGGAATGCTTTGAAGATCACTGTGACAATGACTGAAAGATGCTTAGTACAGTGCTTGACTTATATGAGAGCACTGTTCATTCATAGCCAGTTCATTCATTCACCCATCCATTTACTTATTTACAAAAACAAACATTTATTGAGAAGCCTGCTCTATGCTGGAAGCTCTTCCGGTTGCTATGAATCAGACAGGCAAAGGTCTTGCCCTCAGGGAACTCCCACTCTAATCAGGAGAGGGAAAGAATAAAGGGAGACAAAAAACATTCAGTGAGTTATCCGTGCTAGAAAGCAAGTGACCATGACAATGGACTCTAGAGAATGGTGGAGGGAGAAATGAGACTGATTCTTCAGTGGTTATTCTGAGTATTCTGGACTTCCTTCCTGAAGAGTTGACGTCTGAGTGGAGACCACAGTAATGAGAAGTCAGGTGTGTGACGATATGGCAGCGCGGTAATCCAAGTACTCAAATACCCAACTGGAGTTAATTTGGGAAGTCAGAATTTTAGGGAGAACTTTATGGATTAAAGCTGTGGCAAGTTCTGCCCTCATTGTTTTTAAGGCTCTGGTTGTCCAGGCCAGACGCAAAGGCCTCAGAGGCTGGGTGTGGGCTGTGTGCTCATGAGCCCACCCTCCTGAAAGTTATCAGCTCCTGGCTCAGTTTTTGTTCCAACAGCAGGCTCTATGTTGCAACTGCTTTTGGGGACACTGGAATGCATCCTTGAGCTTTGGGAGGTATGCAGACCTGGCTCTTGAAATAAGAACATCAAATGATACCATGGTTGATGTCAGTAGAGAGAACCCTGCTTTTCCTGCATTTCCTTCTAGCCAGATATGAGGCAGAGCCTTTGGTACACTAGGGACAGCAATAAAGGAAGGAACTATGAAGTCAGTGGATGAGCAGACAGCATTGGCAAAACTAAGGGCCAAGGTAGAATAAGAGGATTTATATAGTAGGTCAGAAACAGGAAAAGCCGGTGAGAGTAGGTGTTCAAAGCTGGGTGAGGGAAGCTTAAGGGCCTGGATGACTTCTGTGAGCCACGGTATGTGGACATACATCCTCTACATAGGGCATCTGCTGCCTTGGTCTTGGGTGGAGGAGTTGCTGGTTCAGTCACTGAGTGGAGCTTTTTGTGAGGAAGTCTTGGGGCTCTACCAAGTTAGACTATGAATCATCACAAGGAAGGAGAAGAATGGGGTGACATGTTTACCTGTTGGTGTGTGAAGGCTTTGTGGAGTGGTCCAAGTGATTTAGAGAGTATTAACTGCATGTATACTATTTGCTTCAGATCATGCTAGGCATTGTGGGGAACACGCTTTGGGGTGTTCCGTGGAACTAATTGAATCCCATAATTTCAGAGACCTCAAAGGCCTTGTGGTCGAACCAGTTCTTGGAGTCCTGCTTTCGAAGGATTCTAGACAGGGTTCCAGCACTTGTGATGTAACCGTGAAGATATTGCTTGATGCCGCAGAAATAATTTCTTCCTTTGAAAATTATGAATAATCTGCCTTGACTGACAACCTGTATGTAGGTACCTTATAAACCATCAAAGACGTCACAAATGCAAGGCTTTTTTTTTGTGGTTAAAAGAGGGGTAAATGGCACCATGGGAGTATTGGGTAGTGGTGGATGGTACAGCATGAATGTGACCACCAGGGCAGGGCTATCTTTATTTTAACATGTATAAATTTTTAAAAAAGATTTATCGTTTGACAGAAGGAGAGAGAGAGAGAGAGAATGGGAGGGCCCAGAGCAGTCTCCATAGTGGTCCATCATTAGTTGTGACATAGTTTCATGCCACACAGGTGGATGTGGGGCTGTGTGGGGAGTGAACCGAACCAGGGGCCTCCAGCATGGGAGGTGAGAACCTTCACTGCCGAGCTCTCCTAGCAGCTGCCACTTATAGTTCAGTTCAGTATACAGGGTTTGCATGAGCAGGGGCCTGGATTTGATCCCCAGACCTCGTGATTTCGAGGCAAGCCTCAACTGCTGTGTTACCATGGCAGGGTTTTCACGGATTAGAGGACCTCGATGAGGCTGAATCCTCACGCCTACTTAGAAATTTGAAGTCCTCAGATTTAGTTTTGTCATTGCAGAATGATCAGGTTCTGGGGAACTGAGCCATGAAACTCATTCAGATTCGAAAGACTGATGTAACCAGACCACCGGTGGTTTATTCAAATGCCCTTCCAGCATTAACGTGATGAGATCCTTTGATTCTGTGATAATCTTCATTCTGTGATCTAATGCATTTGACCTATAGCCTAGTTTTGGATTCAAATATGCAATCACCTTTAGCAGTTTTTAAGCTTGGCAACTTAAGCTCAACCCCTCTTTTTTGATTATGAAGAAAAGAGACAAATGTAGGTTAAATAACTCCCTACAGGTTACACAATGTTTCAGGGACGTGGAGGTGGAGACCTCCCGTGTGCTCAATTTTACCACTTCGTAGGGAGGCCTGGTATAAGAAACTAATTTTAGACCTCTTTTACTAGTCATTGTTCTCCTATTAAGTGGCTTCAAAAAATGCTCTTATACAGCCTTGATTCAGACATTTATAAGGTGTTGGTACTTTTTTTTAAGAATACAATTGGAGGAATAAATTTGGCTTGCCTGTTAATACTAATATTAGATGCTTGGCATACTGAGTTGTATAAACTCTCTCATCTACCTTCATTGCCATTTGAGTGCCTACTTGCCCACCATACTTAACGTTTCTCCATTGATCAAGAGGGAACAATAAAATCTAAATTTTTTTTTACCAATTACTACTTTACCATTGAAAATGTGCATAGGAATCCCTGGAGCAAAAGCAATGAAATACTAAAATGCTATAAACGTGATGCTAGATTTTTCTTCATTTGCCCCAGAAAACACAAGAGACTCCTTGTGTGCTAATTTAATACTGTATCAGAAGTCTGCGTACCGGTATATCCAGAGACATGGCATTTTCAGAGGGAATCTCCAGATGAGCTGGTTTTATAAGGCATTTTAAAGGAATATTGAGGTCATATGACTTTCACAGATCTTATCAAACCAAGAAAGTCATTCCTAGTGGGGTTTGAAGGATCAGGTTGGCCATATGAGTCCTCCTGTAGTGGCTTTGATGACTCTCCACTGCTATTCTCTTTCAGACCCTGACCATAATTATTTTTACCAACTATGTTGTATAGCACTTACAGTCTATATTAGCCTAAAAAATACCCTCACATTTTCCAAGAATCTTACTCAATTCCTTGAAGACTCTGGAAAGTGGAAATGATCTTGGTCCTCCTTTCATAGATGAGAAAACTGAGGTCCAGAGAGGTTCAGCAATTTGCCAAGGTTACCTGAGAGGTCAGTAAAAGAGCTAGACTAAGGAAGTCCCAGTTCTCCAGATAGTGGACCTTCCTTTCTAGATCACGTTTTATCTTTTGTGGGGGAGGTGTAAACACACTTTTAAATGTGTATTTCACTTAAAGGAGACCTAATCCAAATTCACAGACACAAAAAAATTAAGGTGTTACTCACATTACAAAAAGACTCATAACAAAGTTTTCTAAATTACCATAATCTCTGATGTGCTTAAAATCTGATCTAATTTATAAGCCACTGCTCAAATCACTTTAGGAACGACAACTCCACCCTGAAGATTTGTTCAGACAAGAGGGCTGAGGCCAGGGAGGGCAGCCATTTTTGTTTTCTGTAGTTGCGCAGAAAATGGAATCGATCTCCACATAACCTTTGGGTGGCGCCATTTGACCAATCCCCTTCTTGTGAGGGTGTGGTCTACATTCAAGACAGAAAATATTTAATTGCCCAGATGCTGAGAACTCCAATACTCCAGGGAGTTGTTGAGCTTGTTTCAGGAAGGGTGGGAAAATTCAGTGAGGATTGGAGCCTCTTTATTGTTGCCATTGCTAGTGTTGCCTTTTGAGTGCTGATGAAAGACAGCATTTCAATTGCTGCAGTTGGATTGAATCAGAGGAGACATTTAAAAAATCAGGCAAAATCATTCTATTAACAAGATTAGTCCAGAGTTTGATGACTAAAGAAAACTGAGAAAACCTACAAGGATAGACCAACAGAACTTCCCTGAAAGTAAGCCCATCTTATTAAAAGCTCAACCCTGTGGTCTCGCTGACACAGTCACATCAGTGAAATTGGCTGCTTGCAGGGTGTGATTAAAGCTCTGTCTATACAATAGCAAAATACCAAGTTGAAAAGTGAAAGATTCAATTAATCCACCTTTTTTTTCTCCCCCCTAAAAGATGCTGAACACTGGTTCTGCAGCATTTTCCTCATTAAACTGACTGCACCAACCAGTTGGTCTGGTATCACAGGAATATGGTCCCTGATGTCTTTTTGATGTGTTTTTTTTTCTCTCTTTGCTTTTAAATGTTCATTTGCAGATTTATTTTTTTTTCTTCCTGGCCTTTACCTGGAGTTATATCACCATCCCTAGGACTTTTGAGAACACCATGCAAAGGTTTCCATGGATTTTAGGGCAGCTCAATTAAACGCACCCCCAGTGAACTGACATAAATAACTTTATTCAGTGATTATCACAATTTCTTCATTTCCCATTTTTTGCTTAAACTGATCCCATCTGTGTGTTTGAGGATCAATGTGGGTGGGAAATCCAATTACATCAATATTTTATTTTCAGAAAAATCGCAGGCAGGCAGGTCCACTGAGACCCATTATGTTTTCAGAGTTCAGTACGATTGAGTGCTGTTAAATAAACCATTGGCATAAAACCAATTGCCGTTTATTTTAGTGCAAAATGACCCGTTAGAGTAGGTAGGAACCATTCAATACCATCGACAAACAGATAGTTCATAGCCTTAAATTAGTTAGCCTATTTTTGTAATGAATAGAGACTTAATTTGAGTTTCCCCATCCTGGGAACATGAAACAAAATTATATCATACAGTGAATAACGGTTTGAAAATTTTAATTTAGTTCGGCACCGCGGGTTTTTCTAATTACTGCTGACTCTTCACACAGCCGAGACAGTGACCCTGAGCCCAGGAGCAAAACAGCTGCTTCTCACCTGCAGACTCATTATTGAACTAATTATTCTTCAAATAATTTTCTAATATTCATGTTGAACCTAATTCCGGACCCATAAATACATGTTTCAGTCATTTAGAGTGTGCTCTCCCGCTATTTCCACCCCCAACCTCCCCGACACCAGGTTGGAGCACTCGCGCCTCCCAACTTCCCCGGAAGGAAATTTCTTGTTTTCTCTCTTGGCTATGAATTAGCGTTCTGAACCCACGTTTCCCACACTGGTGTGTTCCAAAGAGTGTTTATTAAAACCTTGTATCAATTATCAACATTTGGAAATTGGAGATTTTACATAAGACTCAGGATTCCTGACTTTTCTACTAGGCAATGCTGAACCCCCTTTTCCATAAGAGACAGCCGTGAGCTTGAGCTACTAGTTCCCCCTTCGGAGAGGACTTGTGCTCAGCACATCCTCGAATTCAACATGGGGTTCAGGCCCCAGCTGCACGCAGTCATTCTATGCCGGCCTCCACACATTTTATTGCCTGCCTGGTTCTAAGGGCTTTAAGAATTTCATGGGCTCTAGGCATTCTTACGTTTAGAGGTCCTGTTTCACATCATATCAAACATATTTAACCCATGTTCCCAATTAGTACAGATGTTTGGGGGACCGTAAAGGATTTGATCAGGATTTTATAATTTTTTCTTTAGAAAATAATTTCAATTTTTCCATTTTTATATTTTAAAATGACACACACGCACACACACACTTATATATATAATACAAGGTCTGACGATTAAGTTTGTGAACTTGCCACCATGCACTTACATTGGCAGCGCTGTACAAACAACTTGGTAAGGGTTCATAATCTTGGTCTATCAGTGTCTCACAGCTGTGTTTGTGTTAACATGTGGTGGTGTCTTGCTGAGTGGCATTCACTATTGTTATTGTGTGTTTTTGTGTACCATCACGAGAATGTCAGAGCTTGAGTTTGCCAAGACCTTTTGGAGAGACAAGACAATGTTTTGGGCCGTATTATCACAGGTGATGAAACACAGGTGTACCAATATGACCCAGAAACAAAGCATCAAAGTGCACAATGAAAGTCAGCCAATTCTCCAGGTCCAGAAAAGTTGTCAGTTCAAATCAAGAGTCAAAACAATGTTGCTAACCATTTTTGATATCAGAGGGATTGTTCATTATGAATTTGTACCAACTGGATAAATAGTTAACCAAGTTGACTATTTGGAAGTGCTAAAAAGGCTATGTGAAAAAGTTAGACAAAATGACTTGAACTTTTTGCTAATGACTCATGGCACTTGCATCACGACAATGCACCAGCTCACACGGCACTGTCTGTGAGGAAGTTTTTAGCCAGTAAACAAATAACTGTATTGAAACATCCTCTTTACTCACCTAATCTGGCCCCCAATGACTTTTCTCTTTACCTAAAGATAAAGGAAATATTGAAAGGAAGACATTTTGATGACATTCAGGACATCAAGGGTAATACAATGATGGCTCTGATGGCCATTCCGGAAAGAGTTCCAAAATGGCTTTGAAGGGAAGGTGTTGGTGTCAGTGCATAGTATCTCAAGGGGAGTACTTCGAAGGTGACCTTAGCGATGTTCAGAGGTGAGGGATGTAGCACTTTTTCTAGGATGAGTTTGTGAGCTTAATTGTCAGACCTCATGTATGTGTGTGTATGTGTAAATAAATAAATAAATAAATAAATAAATAAATAAATAAATAAATGTATGCTGTCCAGAAAAAAGCCAGCCATTGTCGGTATACTGAGAACTGTTACATGGCTGGATATTTTCCAGACAGTCCTTGTATATAATATATAGCACATAATGAATATATAATATAAGATATATTAATGTATCTCCCCCTCCTCCCCAATTATTGGCCATTATCATAGGCCCTTTAAAATTGCTTAGGCCCAGGTGCTGTACCTGAATTGCTTTAGGAACCAAATGGTTTTTCAGATACCTAAAGGCATTTGAGGTTATAACCTCTGGCTAGGCTCATATTGGCATTTTAGAAAGATCAGAGGAGATTGGCAGTGTCCTAAGGGGTGAGGGAGGCAGATCCCCTGACACTGGGTTGGGAGGTAGCATGTGGCTTCCCAGATCTTTCTGAGTTTTTGAGTTTTGAGGTTTTCTGAAATGACAGCCGTGGGCCTTGCTTGCACGTTGCTTCTGGGATCGCAGCGGGATAGTGCTGGGATGGCTGGGGATGGTTCTGAGTCTCACAGACATTTTAAGACCTGTTATCCCTGATCACATTCACTTTTGGGGATATCATTTCACATTCTAGTTAATTCTTTTTAGTTGCAGTTGACCAGTTTACTACATGTTCCATTCATAAACTAATCAAACTATGCATTCATCTTAGATTTTGCAGCTTTCCTTTTGTAGTTTGGAGCCCACGTTTATTTTCTTCCGCACCCCAAAGAGGCTTGTCCTTGCCATCTGCTCAGGCCGGAAGTGTGAGCTTTGGCTGTCTTACAAGGACAGTACATGTTCTGTAAGCAGGCCCATGGTGTTTCTAAGGTCTGGAGGATGCCTGGACAGGTGTTTGATGCCTCCCTCTGATTTTCTGTGGCTCGACAGCTCCTCTCAGGTCTTAGCAGAAGCTATCAGCCAGAGCTGCTTTTTAAGAGGCTCTCATGAAAAGTCCCTGACCCCAAGTTCGTACTAGCACTGTAGGCCCTTGACCGGACGAGGGGAAACTTAGCACAAGGCCCCCATGCAACAGCACTGTCTCTCTGGCGTTGACCATAGAACCGCGTTAGGTAGAATTATTTGGGGAGCTTGTTAGACAGCAGATTCCCAGCTCCCCCCTGTACTTACTGAAGATTTAAGCCAGGAAGGAATTCAGGATTCCTTTAACTTGGTGGTTAAAAAAAACCTTTATCTTATCTCTAATTGAAATAGAGTATTTTATTCAACTATGATAATAGGCAGCAAACCACAGCGTATTAACAATGCCCGTGACTTGTCTCCAATGGAAATCACAGACATTTTTATATCACATTATGGTGTTGGTGGGTATCTTAAAATGCCTTTTATGCCCCTTGCTACTTATGAAACCAGCAACTAGATCTTTTTACTTAATATTGTAATAAAGAGGCATATGCATTCTTTCACCTGCTTGTTTCTTTAATATTTTGATAGCTACATTCTGATATTGGTTTTCTTTGTTACTTTAAATATTTAACTTTAGATATTGGGAACATTCTAAGAAGGTGTCCACACTCTTTACTAGCCTACCAAAGTGATTGACACCAAGGACAAGGTGAGGAAACCTGGACTGGAGCTTCATGTGGCTGATAAGCAGATCACTGATCAGAAGAAAAAACATGCCAGGCTGAGGAAGAAGCTGGAGCAAAAGGTCTTCAGTGGGAAAGGGCCTGGGGACTTTCAGAAGGAAAGAAGACTGCCAGGTCCGAAGTAGAGGGTGTGGGGGAAGCGGAAGGAGCTGGGTGGGTGCAGCGGAAGGAGCTGGGTGGGTGCAGTAGGGGGGAGGCAGGAATGTGAATGGCACTCTGTGATCAGAAGGCAGTGGAGGGTTTCACCAGGAAGCGATAGGATTATGACTGTGGAGCAGAACATTTATTTGAAGAAAGGTGTTTTTTAAGTCCAAAAAAAAAAGGAGGGGACATCAAATATGTGGTGACGGAAAGAGCTGATTCTGGGTGGTAGGCATGTAAGGCAATGTATAGACAATGTAATGTAGAGTTGTACATCTGGGAACAATGTAATTGTTATCAACCAATGTCACCCAAATACATTTAACAATAAACAAAAAATTAAAAAAAATTCCATAAAATTCTAGGCATAAGTGGAATTACAAAAGCTAACAATGACAGACTATTGTTATCAAAAAAGTCTTAAAATCATTATGTAAAATATGTATGCTTTGTTAACACATTCAATGACATGATCGAGTGGTGGACATAACACTTGACTATGTTGTAGCAAGAATAAGAGCAGGAAATAGAGGACAAAAATGGAAAACTCACAGTTCTTAACTTCAAAACTTGCTACAAAGCTGCAAGAGTCAAGGCAGTGTGCTGAAGGAGCAAGGATAGGCACAGAGTTTAATGAACAGAATTTAGAATCCAGAGCTAAAACTTATATTTGTTGTTAACTCATTTTCAACAAGGGTGTCCAAATAATTAAAAGTGGGAAAGAATGGCCATTTTAACAAATGACGCTGGGGCAACTGTATGTCCAATGCAAAAAAAGTGCAGTTGGGCCCCTTCCTGTTATCATGCACATAAATTGACTTAAAATGGATTATAGGTCTAAACACAAAAACTAAAACCATAAAGCTCTTAGAAGAGAGCATAGGAGTAAATCTGTGACTTTGGGGAAGGGAATGATTTTTTTTTTTTTCAGCTGTGACACCAAAAAGCACAAGTGACAAAAGACAAAATAGATAACTTTGATTTCATTACAATGAAAACCTTTTATTCCACAAGGGCTGCCATCAAGGAAATGAAAAGACAACCCACAGAACGAAAGAAACATTTGCAAATCATATAGCTGATGAGGGATGAGCAGCAAACTATAGAAAGAACTCTTACAACTCAGTATCAAAAAGACAACCCAATTAAAAAGGGGCAATCCCCCAAATAGAATCTGAATAGCCATTTCTCCAAAGAAGGTATACAAATGGCTGATAAGCAGATGAAAAGATGCGCAACAGTATTAGCCATAACAAAAACGCAAATCAAAATTACAATAAGATACCACTTCACAGGAGGATGGCTATACTGTAATTTAAACAACAGAGCATAACAAGTGTTAGTGACAATGTGGAGAAATTGGAACCCTTGTACATTGCTGATTGGCAATGCAGAATGGTACAGCCACTTTGGAAAAATTTTAACAGTTCCTAGAAATGTTAAACATGAGTTGCCATATGACCTAGCAATTCTACTTCTAAGTATCTACCCAAGATAAATGAAAGCAGATGTCTACACAAAAACTTATACGTGGATGTTCATAGTGACATTGTTCGTAATAGCCATAAAGTGGAAACTGCCTTAATGCCTATCCCCTTGTGAACATAAACAAAATGAGGCACAGCCATACAGTAGAATACCATTGAACAATAAAAGGGAACAAAGTACTGATGCACGCTGCAACTTGGATGTACTTCAAAAGTATTATGCTGTGTTCAGGAATCTGGTCACAAAAGACCACAAATTGTATGATTCCACATGTAGCAAAGACAGAAAGTAGATCAGGGGTTACCTTGGGCTGAGAGGGTGGGAGTGCAATGGGGAGTGACTGCTGATGGGGACAAGCCTTCTTTTGGAAGTGATGAGAATGTTCTAACATTAGGTTGTGGTGAAGGTTTCAGAACTTTGTGAATACCCTAAATACCACTGAATTATACACGTATAGGTACATTTTATGGAATATGAATTATATCTCATAAAGCTGTTAAAAAGAAAAAGAATGGAACCAGAGAGATCATAAGTTAGGACTTGCTATAAAAGTTCAGAAGAGAGGAGACAGCGGCTTTGATTGAAGGGCAGTTACGGAGATAGAGAATAGTGATTGGATTTGTGGCTTCTATGTTTTTGGTGGTAGACTGAATAGGAATGATGGGGGAGAGAGAGGAATCTTAGAGTGGGAGCAGGTGTGGACCTTTTTGTGTGGTTCTGACCTGCTCTATGCATCTATCATTCCACAGAAGAGTGGTCTATGAAAATGTCCCACTGGGATCTTTCAGCTGTAGTGCTGACTCACGGCACGGGAAACTTATGAGATCAAAGTGCAATTATATGCCTGATGGTTGATATAGTGTTTACTTTGCTAGAAAACAAAAGGAAATGTCCGGGATTCAGTGACAATGATGTCTCTGAATTTTCACTTCAATTCTGAAGAAAAGTTGGCTATTTGTAGGGCTCTTGAAGAATAATAACCACTTTCGTCCAAAATGTTCCTATATAGGTCAAAATCATCTTTCTTTCTCATAAGCATTTCCTCCGAGTGCCGAGCATCTGCTTTCAAGTTGAAAGCAGCTTTTTAGTGGTTTCATCTCTTTTAAAACTGGATCAGAAGCTGAATGTTCTGGAGAGACTAAAATCACCTGGGTAACCATTATAAAAGACACATACTCATTTAAAGACCACAGTGCTACTGAGATATGAAACTTCCAGTGTAAATTCGGCCCAAGCTGAGAACATTGAGTCCCCGCCCTGGTTTTCCTGATGAGAAATAGGAACCAATATTGGAAGGGGGGGATTTCACATCCAAGAAAATTATTTTTTTTTTTCATCAGAATTCAACTCTAACACTATTAGCAAGACTTGCGAAATGCATGGCCACCCAGAAAGAAGATGCTGGTTTTGCTAAAAGTGACAAATTGTCGTCCAGCATCCTTGTTTTATATCAGAAAACGTATGGGCACTGTGTATAGCCAGGGGACTTGGACACAGAGACAACTGCAGGTTCATGCAGGAGGAAGTAAAGCTGCCCGGGCTACTGAAGTCTTTTAACTCCCAACGTGAAGACTACTGGCAGAGCGGGAGAGTCCAATTCTTTTGAATATGGATTGCCACCTGGTCAGAATGCAGTATTTGAGCCAGGTGAGGAAAGGCTAAAAGAGAGGAAAGAAGATAAGCATAGTTTCCCATTATAGACCGGGATGTCCGATCGTTTAATCAGTGAAAGGCAGTATATCCTAGTGGTTAGGAACACGAGCTCTTTAAACAGACTGTCTGGATTTAAATCCCAAGTTCTTTGCTTACAATTTGTATGTCACAAGACAAATTACATAACTTTCTGTGCTTTAGTTTTCATGGCTGACCAGGCAGACAACACTACCCAAACATAGGTTTGCTTTGAGGATTACATGAGCATAGGTGCGTGTGAAGTGCCTAGAACAGTGTTATGGCACATAGTAGGTGCTCAATAAATGTTAACTGTTATTTATGAAGTGCTTATGGTATACCAGGGAATGTACTATAATAGATGCTGAGGATGCAAAAATAGCAGAAATACACAAGATAGAAAAAGTCCTTGTATTTACAGAACTTAGAGTCAATTGGAGTTTTATTTGCACCAATAGCCTCATGACATATGTGGTCCAGAGGCAAGAAATACTGTTTTGGAGCTGTCCCAACCTCCACTTCCCCTGTGATGATGGGGAGTTTATTTATGACAAATATGTGGAATCTGAATGCATGCACATGAAAGTCCAAGAGTGAGTCTCAAATGTGGGCAGAATCACCGCTGCCCACATAAATCATGTTACTGATGGGAGCCGTGAGGGGTGGGAATAACTGCAAATGACAGGCTCTCGCCTCAGGAGGTGCTGAGTGTGCCAAGATCTTTGTTCCTGGCTTGGGAGTGGCTGTCCCAGGAAAGGCAAAGAGTGAGCTGAAAGGCAGGTTTCCCAGAGCAAATGATAGTTGTGGCCATATTGGGTTTTCTATCTCCTCTCAGTTCCACCGTTTCTAACTCCTTTAGCCCCTCCTAGGAAGGAGGAATAAGCATCCAATGCATTATTAGTATTAGTCATGAGAGGGGATCAGTATTGGCAAGAGGGCGGTTTAACGATCTGAAAAGCCAGGAAGACCTAAGTCTGCCCTTCTGATGGGCCGAATTACTACTACGAGCAGAAAAATCCATCACCACCCCCTTCCTCCAATTTAGTGTCCATTGTGACAGGTCCCATGGTCTTGACCAATCGCCCTCTGCTAGAGGGATGGAAAGGTCACTCAATAGAGAAAGTGATTATTTTCTGCTGTCCTCTAGACTCCATATATATTTTCCAACAAATACTGGCATGATTACTTTCTTTAGGATAATAATCTCTATCTTCACACCCTTGTTATGTTGGGGGAAGGATGAAAAAGCGAATTCAAATCTTGACTGGAATTTTATTGGCTGTAACCTACTCTTCTGCCAGTCCCAATCTAGAGAAGTTGAGCTCATGACCTATGGTTATTCTCAGTGCACTACAGAACTAGACTTGGCCTTGAGAGCAGTAGTTAAAAACAAACAACAGGCACATGCCTGGTAGAGTGGGCACGAATTCGGGAAGAGTATCGTGTATGGGGATGTAGGGTCTTTATACTGTTTCTCTGGCTACTGGAAATTCAATGTTCTGGGCTTTCAATTGATCTCATCAGATGGGGAGCAGCACATTATCTTATTAAGTGCAGCAGGAAGCAGACTGCTGGGTTCAATTCTTACTCATTCAATGTCCTTGGACATAGTCTATCGCCTTCTGAGACTTAATTTTCTCAACTGAAAAGTGGGGATGCTCACACGTAACTCATGGGATTTTTATGAGAATCGTAAGATCTGTTTAACTTGGCCAGCGTCTAAGGAGCATGCAAATGTAAGGCGTCTTACATATGCTGCCTACAATTTCACACCTCTCGTGTTCCCAGCACTGTGGCTGGCACCTGGGGACTTAGCACTAATAGGTTGAATTGAATTGTGAGTATGATCCGATTCAAGAATTGTTATTAGTTTTGGTTTCTCTCTTCTATCTTGCCTCTTTTAGAGCTATCATTTATTACGAAGTGGCCCAAGTGATCCGTCTAAGTTATAAATTGTAAACGTGACTAGGCTGTTCCACTGATTTAAAAATCATCAGTTACTCCTAATTGTGCACTGAAGAGACTTCAAGGCCCTCGGCTGTCTTTTGCCTTGTACTTTCTTCCCTAGTCTCTGGCTTCACACCTGAGGTATAGTGATACATGCTTGCTTCCATTCTGTGCCTGCCTCATCTTTCCCCAGCCTGACGTGAACCCTGGAAACACAGGACATTCGGTTGAATGTTGGCTGCAGTTACACACGCTAGTGCCTTTGCCTGCAAGGCCTTTCCTGCATCCTTTTAGCCAGCTATCTCTCATCTCATAGCTAAAGAGCTGGTCTCAGTGTTTCCAGGCCCTCCTCGGCCCTCTTGTCATGCTTGCCACGTAATCTTGAAGTGACCTGTTCACTAGACTCAGACCTCCTTGGGGGGCAGACACAAGGTCTTATGCATCAGTCCATAGCGCAATGCTTGGTATACAGTAAGTGCTTCCTGTGAATGGAACTGAATTCTTGAAAACCCTCTGTATCAATTAGTGCACAACCAAAAAAAATTAAAAAGCAGAAATTACTCAGATGATCAAAACCAGGAATTTTTATATGGGGAATTTCTGGCATGGATGATAGAAGAGCTGAGAACAGAAGACAATGTTCTCAGGGGGACAAAATGAGGCAAACCAGAAAGTAGCCACAGCAGATGTGGCTACCACCCTAAGAGGAGGTGGAGTTGCTGACAACAGGGACCTCCAGGTAGAAGCAGGGACCAGGGAGGACCTAAGTGGAGAGAGCTGAAACCTCTCCTGTCAGATGAGGCCAAAGCAGAGCCCGGGAGAGAATGCTCGCCTTCTCTGTGCTTGGCCCTTCGTCCTTCCACCATGTGCCCTCGTTGGCTGAATCCAGCTGGAAGGCAGCCTAGTGATGCACCCCACGGAGGGCAGGTTCCCGTGACGTAGAGCTGGGCAGGAGCAGGCGAGGAAAGGGTCTGTGGGACCACGTCACTCTGGAAAGCAGTGGGAGGTAGAAAGGAAACTACCTACCACCGTCTGTGTAATCAATTACCCCTTTCCTCAGTATGTACTTAGTGCCGCTGTTCGTGACTATTTTCTGGCTGTGACATACATATAAGATGATGGTGATTTGCAGATCACATCCTCATGAATGTCACGAACGTGTCTAGACTTATTAGCCATTGCCAGTGCAACTCTCTCATCCTTTCCAACCTAAGAAGACACTGAGATTGACAAGAGTGAGTGCCATTGTTATGCGAGACAGAAAAGAGTAAATCAGTGAGGATATATTACCTGTGACAGGGACATGTTTCATAACCAACCCAGCTGTCCCAGTTTGCTGCCATGAAGGGATTCAGAACCACAAGGCCTGGTTAGGATATTCTTATACCATATATAAATGGGGCAAGGCTATGTCTAAACTTAGAATGAAAAATTGAAGGAAGATTCTAGAGAATTCATGTGAGAAGGACTTTGGTCTCAACTATTTTTGTATTTCATCTTAAAGGATTCTTTTTTATGGACAGCTACCTTAAATATGAACCTAAATTTGTCTGTAGAGATATCATCTATATCATAGAAAGATAGAAAATTTCAAGAGAACAAAATACTTGTGTGGACCTTACATTCCATGAATGGTTCCACCTACACAGATATGGTATGTTCTTCATACTGTGATTATGATGTGGCCTGGCACCCCTGCCCCATATTATAACTAGTACTTTAAAAATATAGAAGAACTCCACGCCCCCCATTTTTTTTAGTATTGAACAATCCACCCTTTAAAAATGTTTTTGGAGGTTAATTTGGTTAATAATTATTTTTTAAAAGTTAAATCTTCTATTTATTTATTTATTTATTTTTGACAGAGAGAGAGAGAGAGAGAGATACAGAGACAGAGAGAGAACTGAACTGGGGGAGCTCCCAGTTCAGCATATGGTTCCGCATGGGCCGGGGCCGGGATTCGATCCCCGGTCCCCGGTCCCCGGCGCTGCAAAGTGAGTGCTTAACCCACTGAGCCATCCCGGCTTCCCCAAAAGTTAAATCTTTAAAAATGATCAAATCACAAAGAGTTTCCATCCCTCTCCAAACTGGTGTTATATTTTTAAAATGTAGGGAAGAAAAAATATTAACATTGTAGATTATTTAATCATGCAGATACTGAGTATATAAAACATTGTGTGTGTGTGTACCAAGAAATGTATCCAGATTTGAAGAGAGGTTATCTATGTCATACTTCTCAAATTTGATTTGAATTATGGTAGCAATGTAGAGTATGATGCTTACTCAAAAGATGGCATTAGTCAAATGAATGCTAGTGTCAGCATGCAACAGGCATGGCAGTCAGAGAAAATGATGTAAGCAAGGTTGTCATTCGAGGAGTGCAAGACTATTTTGAAATGGTCTTCGAAATTTGAAAAAGTTGTGGAAGGACAGTGACAATGGAGGTCTGAGCATGCAATAGAACCTCCAACACACCCAACAATTGCACGCATTCGTGATAAGTTTGAGATGCATCGTAAATTGAAACAGCATGCACAGCGATACAAGAGGACACTGGTCAGTGTTGCTCAAGCAGTAGCTCACTGTCATCAGAAGTGTCTGGAGGCTGATGGTGACCACTTTGGTAACTGCAGAAATCAAATATGACTGACTTGTGTTCATCTTTTGTTATGGGTATGTATTGGGTATTACAATTTTCATACAGTTTTTTCTTTCTTAAAATGTGTATACCTCTTTTTGGCACTCTGTATTTCCTCTTGTTGAAATCCTTCTTTGCCATTTAAAAATACATAAATTCAAGAGTGCTCCATTTTATCTTCAGCTACATATTGAAATTTTAAAAGTATTTATTTATTTGTTTGCATGCCTGTTATCGTCTCCACCCTCCACGGGTGAGGAAGGGGGGTCCTTCTGTCTTGTTCTTTGCTCCAGAACCGTGCTTGGCACACGGAAGTGGCTCAATAAACATTTGTTGGTGACTCACCGCTTTCGTTTTTGCATTCTTCTGGAATGAAATATGGGAAAGACGAGGAAGCAATTGATCTTTTTGGCAAATACTTTCTTAGGAAGATGTTGTCTAGATCTTGCTCCACTCCACTGAGCTGGCCCAAGCCTTGAACATCCTGTGTGCAGACACTCAAAGAAGAGGAGGGTGGTTAATGGTAAGCTGTTTTTCAGTGTTGCCAAAAGGTCACCACTATCAATTATGACATATATTTGAAGAGAAGGAAGCCCTATCTACATGGCAATGTATTCCATGGTGTCTAATTTGTTTGCTGTATTAAGGCCAGGCTCAGATATTGATGAATCAATCATCTGTGTCTTGTATGCTGATGACATCTCCTCAGTTTCTCTCTTAAGATAATGCTATCACATACTGAGATCGGTGCTGGGCTGTATATTATTAAACGCCATAAACATGTTGAACATTAATTGCTACTGCTGTGCAAGAAAACAATTTTTGCCCCCTCTTTGTGGTGGAGAGTTAAGTAATTTATACAGGATGACTCAAGCCATGTCTCTAGGCAGCTTGCAAAATGCTGCTAAATCAATCCATATGGCCAGGCTCTGCGAGAGAATCGATTCTATGACCTGCATGGGTGAAAGATGCGGGGTGTCTCAGCTGTGCTGAATTCTTTCTTGCTAGGAATGGGCTAGCTCTTGAAGTTATGTCTTTGCATACCTGACTTCGGGGGC
>PVKE010002600.1:0-80744 GCA_004027555.1 Craseonycteris thonglongyai | reverse complement strand
TACCTCTCTCTCTCTCTCTCTCTCTGTCAAAAATAAATAAATAAAAATATATTAAAAAAAAAAAAAAAAAGGATTCAAGGCAGCTCAGAATGTAATGCCTCACGGCGTTAGCTTTAATAAAATAGGAAAATAAATAGGAAATCAGGGTCCTGGAAATAGACTGCCTCCTTTTAAGGGATGAGAGTTAACAGAATGAGTCAGCCAAAGACTAAAGGATCCCACATTTCCAGGTGTCCAACCCTTAACACTTCATTTCCTTCAGGGGAAAGGTAGCATGGGGCGGTCTTGACCTGAAAGAGCTCTATGGTATTTTTAACTCATCACTTGGTTGCAAAGATATGTGAAGGGACGCAAGGGGACAGATTATAAAAGTAATTTCCTAATTCTCAAAGGTAGGGCCATCCCCTGGAGTCGGGTACTCCAAAACCCTCCAGGAATCATCTCCATATGCTACACTAGGTGACCCAAGTATGTCATCTGATCCACAACAGCCAGCTAAAGGCAGTGATGAGCTGCTTCGAGGTGTGAATGTCACTTTGCTGGGAGCATTTCAGTGGTCAGTTCAGGTGAGGCTGCTGCCCCAGAGCAGTTCACCTTGTGTTCGTGCATCCTCAGAACATGCACGGGGACACAGCCCCTGCTCTGTCACACACTGCCCTTCCCACCTCTCAGCTCACTTTCCTTGAGAAGCTGAATTCCAACAGTCCATACAAGAAAAGTTGCAGATTAAGTTCTATCAGAGCCTTTCTAGTGAGAGCTGTGGAGACCACACATTCCCAACATACTGCCTCGCAGAGGGGACCCTGTTAAGTAAGTGACACTAAATTTATGCTGAGGGAGATAGCAGAAGAGTCTGCCTTACAATTCGTGACAACGGCGTCTCCTTTTGGCCTGAAGGAAATCAGCAACATTTATAAAAGCTGGTGCATTTGTATGTGGGATTGCAAATGAATTAAAAATTTTAATTTCTCTGAATTAACATGTAAGACGCAGAAGATGTTCTCTACACCAAGAAGCCACCCCACTGGGGTAGCTGGTCCAGCAGAGGCCCCTTGCCGATGGCTCCTACCCGCTAGCAGACCAGCAGCGTGGCCACAGGATGCTGCCACTGCTCCCAGGACAGTGGTGAAGGAGGGGTCCACAGGTACAAGCCCAAAGCCCCTTACCATCCCCCTCACCCCTCGGTGTCACCCATCGCCCGCTGCTCACCATTGATGTTCAGGAAAGGAAAGGTGTCCTGAATGGGAACATGGTGCTGTGACTGATCAAGCTCTTCTTCCTCCTCTTCTTCATCCACATCATTGTCCTTCTCATCCCACGGAGCAGAACCCGTGGACCCTACACAGAAACACACACACACACCCGCAAGTGAGACCCTCAGCTTACACTGTTATCCCTGCAGCTGAGCCACTGCCCAAGCACAGAGGGTCCCCGGGGTCAGTGTGCACCCTCAGGGCCCTAACCAAAAAGAGTGGGAGCCCAGACTGGAGGAACCCCGGTTCCTATTCTCCCCACAGAGTCTGAATGCAAGCTCTCCTCCCCTCCCCTATTCAGGAGACACAGACCCTGCTCCATGCTCCACAAATCTCTTCACTCCTACTCTAACCCTCTTGCTACACATCAGCATCCCTGTCAGGGACTCAAGGACACTACCTTCTCTCCTTTTTAAGCTTAATGTGAGGACAGATCCCTCAAGGCACGGTGTCACTGGTTGCTGGAGGACAACTAGTCTACATTACCTGCCTCTTAGTCAGTTCTCCTTAAGCACTAGGTCAACAGAAGGGCCAGGCGGTATTCTCTTAGCAAAAGTATCCTGCAATTAAATGATCACTCAGCACCACATTTGTAAAGAGAACTGAAGAGCTTTTACAGGCCATGCCAACTGATTCTTACAATGGCCTTGGAAGGAGGCAGGAAAGAGGAGCACCCCCCCTTTTACAGCTGAAGAAACTGAAGCTCACTAGGTCACATGCCTTGATTCAACATCCCACGAACAGTGAAGCGATAAGAGCGAGGCTTGGAGCTCAAACCTTCTACATTTGAATTCCTCCTTCTTCTAAACTACCGGGCCTGCCTTTCAGTATCGAGTCCCAGGAGAAGCGATTTTTACCGTCGAAATCTATACTCCCTCTACTTGCTAATGCTTTAAAGCAAGCTTGTCCAACCCACGGCCCAGGATGGCTTTAAATGCAACCCAACACAAGTTCATAAACTTTCTTAAAACAATATGAGATTTTTCTTGTGATTTTCTTTCTTTCTTTTGTAGCTTATCAGCTATCGTTAGTGTCAGTGTATGTTATGTGTGGCCCAAGACAATTCTTCTTCCAATGTGACCCAAGGAAGCCAAAAGGTTGGACAGCCCTGCTTTAAGCCTCATTCTTCCTTTAAAGGAACAAGATTTTGTTGCATGTGCATCTTCTGTCCTCTGGGTCCTCCCTAAGGAAAGGCGTCTTGCTCTTCCAGTCTCAAACGGGACAACCCAGGCAATTTCCAAGTTGACTGTCTCATTAAAGAGCGTCTAGCCCCAAACCTGGCACCTGGTCTGCCCACCTTCTCCCTGGCAGCAGGGGGCCTCACCTGGGTTGATGATGGAGCCCTGGGGCTGGGGGATGTCACACACTTGATAGATCTTCACTGGGTTCATGGGCACCTCCTTGGTGCCGTCGTACATCAGGTTGAATTCCCTGCTCTTGTTGAGAGCACAGCGGAGCTGGGCCTTCCATTTAGCCGGGTCAGGGTCGTCCACCCCTTCCTGGTACTTCCCTGTCTCCACGGCCCAGGCCTGAGGAACAGGAAATGATACTGAGTGCCCACTGGTGCCCAGACACACTGCAAAGTGCACACGCACACACATGTATGCACCCTGCCCGACTGCTCCCCTGCCCCCCAATCTACAGAAACCAGACCAGGCAAGGCCAGAGGGGACACGAAGCCAGATGCAAGGGTCCAGGCCACCACCACCTGCCCATCGCAATGGCTACCATGAAGGGTTGACAATAAAGAGAAGCCTGGACAAAAATGTACGCTACAGTGCTAACAGTAACCTTAGGTAGCAGGACTCGTGGCGAGCTTTTTTCTTCCCTTTGGATTACTTGTCCTTGACACAAATAACTTATCTAAGAATAAGGCAAAAGGAGATGGCGTGTGACATGAAGCGTGTGGCCGTGCTGTTCCCTTCCCCTTCGGTCTTCAATCTGATGCATAAATCAGTGTAGAAATCAAGTACCTTTAGGAGGAACAGCCGGCAGAAGGAAGCACACCCTGGCCACACACCCCTGGTCTTTCCCTATTTCCTCAAACCCCCATGGCGCTGGCAACATTTTCCTGGAAACACCAATGGCTGGTGGTGCAGGCTGACAGCACTTCGGCTCCTCCTCTCTGCTTTCTCCTCCCTGGCCTAGCAGGCACGCACGTTTCTGCTCACAGGTATCTCCTCTCGCCAGTTGCTAACACATTCTCAGATCACGGTGCTTTCTCCAGGAGTGACGTGTGTTCTGATGCAGAAAACAGGGTTCTCACGGTCAGGGAGCACACGCCAACATGTTCAAGTGGGCACGGCAGACCACTCGTCCGGTCTCAACTCGCAGCCTCCCCTCCTGACCGAACACTTATTCCTCGAGCTGAACCAGAATTTTTCTGCCCCGTCCTTGGAGATCTCTGACCCACCTCAGAACTCCCTGCAGAGCCTCACAGTCAGGAGGACGTTTCTTCCAAGAGCTAATCTAAACCCTGCTCCTCCAAGTCAGATGCACTTCTTACCATCTCCTCAGATGTGGGGGTGCTTCCATGTGGTGTGAGGAGGAAGGAGGAGGTCTGACCAGGTTGAGCTGCCTGAGGTGGCTTAGAAGACACCATTCCATCCAACTCCACGGGGGATTTCAACTTCACTGGTCCCTAGTGTCTGATGAAGCACATTCAACTATGCTTCCCACTCCCTGGCCTCACCACCTTCTCCGTTTCCCTGATCCTCCGGGCCCACTCCCACTCAGGCCCCACCCAACTGTCTTGTGCGGCGAGAACCCAAGGCTGATGCAGCAGAAGGTAGCACCCCCACATGGCCAGCATTCGGATTCATAAATATCACCATTCAAACCCATTCTGAGCCATGCTTCTGAGATGCTGGTCACTGTGCAAGTCCCTATTCCTCTTCTTAAAATGGAAATACGCTCTCTATTTTTAAGGCAATTTATCCATCTCTCCCTATACATTCTTTCACTCCGTTTTCACAAACAGACACTGGGTTCAGCCCCACTTTACTGAAGGGGAAACTATCGCCCAAAGAGATGAGGTAATGCGGTCAAGACCACACATGCAATAGACAGTAGCAGGACCCGAAGCCGGGTCTTCCGATTCCTACTCAGGAGGGGCAGTGTGAGAAAAGGGGGAGCTGGTAGGCCTGGGTTCAAATCCTGGCTTCACCACTTGCTGGCTATGTGATTTTGGGCAAGTTACTCAGCCCCTCAGAGACTCAGCTTCTGCATCAACAACATGAGGGTAATAACTCCCTTACAGAGCTGCGGAGAATTCAGTAAGACCATGGACGTAGTATACAGACCAGGCACCCACTTAATAACACTAGTGCCCCCACCCCCCATATCCTGTTGGAGCGTGTCATGTGCAGAAGCAACCTCACTCTCTCTTCTCCTGACTTCCAACGCTCTGCTTCAGCATTTGGCAAACATACACAGATATAAAGAAGACACAGCGGCTTCCGCAGCCACCTTTTCCTCAAGCCTTAAGCATGCAGGTAACGCTCCTGAACGGGAACCAGCCTCTTCCCCTAGGGCCAGCCGCCAACCACACTTCAACAGCAAACCCGGTCACAATGGGGGGCCCATCCCCCACTCAAAGAATGCTGGTGAACAGATGTCTGCCTATCCCTTTTGTACCATTACCTAATGTTTAAAGGAAAGGGGCTCATATACTTCCTAAGGACTCCTGGGCCAGTTCACGCCCCACCTCTTGTCCCTACACCTGATGTAACTGGGCTGGGTGGGAAACATCTTCAGGACGGTTCTCCTTTATAAGATGTGAGTCCACCTTCCCTGATCCGGTCTCAGCAAGAAGCCGGAGCATCTTGGGAGGCCCACGGTGGAGACTGGAATTCCCTTATGACTTTCCAGGGAAACAAAGGGAGAACTCACTTCTCCATGTCTTCGGGGTACAGGAATAAGCACTAGTCCTGAGACAGAAGGGTGACCAGCATGGAGAAGTTGGTCTGGAGCTGAGAGTCACCAACCACATCATCCCCCTTCCAGCTCCCTGCCTACTTCTGTCTTCAGTCAAGCTTTGGTTTCACTTAAATTTTGCGAAGTACCACCGGATTAAATCTCGTTGTCAGTGAACTAAAATTACTATCATATCAGAGCTATTTTTTGTTTGTTTGTTTCCATGTAGTTTTATTAAAAAAAAATTTTATTTTCAATTACAGTGGTGACACAGTATTATATTCATTTCAGGTGTATAACACAGTAAATAGACATTTATATAACTTACCACCATGTGATCGCCCCGATTGGTCTATTACTCATCTGGTACCAAATGTAGTTATGACAATATTACTGATGATATTCCCCGTGCTGTTTTTTTTTTTTTTTTTATTTAAGAAGACATATTTATAGAATGAAAAACTTCTGCCCTGGCTTGGAGAGCCAGTCCCAGGCCCAACCCCCAACTTCACAGCAAGGGCCCTGAGTGAATAAGAGGAGGCGTCAACTGCTGACATATAGGAGCCTTCAGGACACCTCACAGTTGAGCCAACTGCTCCTGGGAGCCTTTGGGGCATGAGTTGAGTCCTTCTGACCAGTGGGAAAGAATAAATGACCTCAGTGGTGATGGATGTGCCCGCCCCCCCAACAAGAGAGACGGCTATGCCTACTACATGTGGGCACCCAGTCATAAACACCTGTGGCATCAGCACTTTGACTCTAGTATAGTCCGCATACCAAAACAGAAAAAACAGAACAAGAATGCCAAGAAGGTCGGCAAGAACCGCAAAACATTTCAAGTCCAACAGGAGAAGTGCGTTACCTTGAAAATGGTATTTTCCTCCTCTTGTTGGGGGCTATGCCGGGTGGCGTGTTTCCAGGGGATCTGGAAACGTTTGGAGTCCCTGTGTAGCCAGATGAGCCCAGGGTACAGGCCACTGTCCACCTGGGCCACCAGCCAGGGCTTCAGCCGAACTCTGCGGGGGTGGAGAGCCATGATCTGTGGGGGGCAGGGGGGCGGGCAGGAACGGGTGGGGGGAGGGAGGGAAATGGGGAGAGAATTAGGCCAGTCGCTGGGAACTTTTCCCAGCCACTGTTCCCGTATGATAGAGCTACAGTTTCACTAGATTACAGCAAAGAAACTAAATATGGGAATAAACCGTGCCAGGTGGGGAAGAAAAGAAGAGAGGTTAAAAGGTTCTTTTGATTCTTATTCCAAAGCCATTTATACTTCATGCTCCAGCCAAATCAGACTTATCATGGAAGTAGATCACATTTCTTCTATTTAAATCCCGAAGCAGAAAAATAACAAGATGATGTCAACGCCGCTGGAACACAGTCCTTCCCAAAGAACCCAAGGCTTTGGAAGAGAAGGGAAATGGCTCTTTTCAATCTCATCTCAGTAGAGGGACCAAAAAGCTATGGACACAGCCAGGAAATGGGCGAAAACCTGAAGCATGGTCCCTAAGAAGTAACACCATCCTGGTGAGAGAGATGTCAGCCCAGGGCGAGTCCTGGTTCCCATGTCCTCACTTACATAAATGAGCGGGTGCTCCGTCCGCGGGGTTATCAAGAGCTGGGCCTCAGGTCAGCGGTCTTTCCTCTGGGGTCCCCAATGACTCTGTACCAAGGAAAAGGCGTCTGGTCAGGTTATCCGCAGGACAATCAGTGTGTGGGGGAGAAGACTGGGGAACCCTGGAGACAAAGGCTCAGAGAACCCTGCCCTCACACTGAGTCTAGTACAGCTCAGAAGCCCTAGAAGAATCAGGTACCACGGCTCCTAACCCTAGAGTACTAATGACAGCCGAAGCCCCATCCTGCTCCTTGCCTGGGTCTTTTCATTGCCCCCACAGAGGCTGAAGTGCATTGATTGGTTGGTTGCAGGAGCCAGCCAGGGTAACATCTACCATTGATTCTCATAAACTCCCCCAGCATAGCAGAGCGCAGGTAACACAGACAGCAGTCCCCCACCCAGCAGGCAAAAAAGGCCTTCCTGCACAGGGTTACCCAAAAGAAAAGCCAGTCCCTGGAGGATTGTGTGCCTGCAATGTTGTGTTTAGATTTCTTGGGTGTTCTTATTTTGCTGTGTTCTTATTTAAGATGAGAAAGGGACGCCTGAAGAATAATATTCATTCAACAGATACTTTTGGCCATCGGCTACCGGGCAACAAGCGCTACGCTAGCTCCGGAACACTATGCTCCATGCTTTCATCAGACTCTGTCCTACAGCAATCCGCGCGGGAACTGCCCAAGCCCCACACAGGCCTGAGGAGGAAAGGAAGAGAAAAAACGTTCCCTTCACACCCAAACGTCCCCACCTCACTCATGGCTCAGAAACTAAACCAGTTGAGTCAGCGGAAGGCTCCCACTCGGAGCAGCTCAGCTGAGGGGGTGGCCTCCAACACCTCTTCTCTCCCCAGCCAGGCTTCCAATCCACCGGGGAAAACCCAGACCCAACTCTGCCTCTGGCACTTTAAGAGCAAGGCTGGGCCTGCTCTCACCTGAGCCTTCTGACCCAGTTACCAAGCCCTGCAAGTGAAACCTTCCCCCTGGGGGCACACCTCACAGTGGGCAGGTGAGGCTGGCATGCAGCGGTCAAGGGCCCCCCACCCCCACGGTCTTGGCTTGGGTTTAGGTTGTTTTGCAGGGCAGCCAGACAAGCCATCAAACCATGGAGAACCTTTACCTTATAAGGAGGGAACACAGAATCTCCCAAGGGCAAGTTCTACCTTCTCCTCCCTGTCCTAGCCTCCTGGGAGGCGAAGGGGAAGGGGGCAAGGGAAGGAGGAAGAAAATAGCAAAAGGTGAACCAACCAGTCAACTTAGCAAGAGGTTTGTGAGAATTTCTACTGCAAGGCAGCCAAGCTGTGTGCCTGCCAGACCCGTGAAATCCATCTGCAGACCAGTCATGGGCTTGGAAGGAAAGTGCTTATCCTAGCTGATCCATAGCCCATCAAGGAAAAGTTAAGGCAAGTGGGTCCACAACACAAGGAACTGCACATAGTGACGGAGAAGCAGCCACCCATAGAGATCGATGATTAAGATCTAGAGCCCTGGGTTCTCAGCGTTCTCCCAAGATGGCAGGACACACGAGCCACCGCCCCAGCCGGCCCTCCTCCAGGACCCACCTCCCGAAAGTCAGACAAGCGCTCTCCCACCTGCCACCTCGTAACTAAGACTCTCAGAACAGGCAGAGAGGGGAAAAAATGGAAGCAACCAAATAACAGAGGAGAATGGCTAATTACACATTCACGGGCTGCAATATTCAACTGCCATTCACAGGGCGTCTGAACATTTTTTATTGAATTTGGGGACGTGTACAGTATGAAATTAAGGGGGAGGATGCAGCACACTGTCGACTGTATAGTTGTATCTCTATCTTGTAACATAACATGCATTTGCACCCATATGCATGTATTTTAAAAAGGGAAAGAGTTTTTAAAAGGGAAAGAAAGAATACACCAAATGCACAAAACAATCGTAATGGTTACCTAGTGATAGGGTTATGGGTGAATTTTATACTTGCCTATATACTTTGATATATGATTCACATTTTCCGGCAATGACATGTTTCCACTTATAATTAAAAAAAAAAAAAATACAAGTGGTAGTATAATTTTTAAAAAATACAAGTAGTATTTCTTTTTAACCACAGGAAGCTCAGACATTTCTTGGCCACGGGGCAGTATAAAATTATATGTACAGAGGCGTTGCAGTTTTTACATGCGTTTTTACGGAACCTGTCTGATTTCATCCCCATTTTATAGCTGGGTCCACTGAGACAAGGAAAAGTTAAGTGCTTTATCTGGGGCCTGGATCCAACCCACCTGAGTCAGGGTGTGCTGTACCAAACCTTGTCACTACACCCTGTCTTCTAAGCCCCTCCCTTCTTCTACACACTAAGAACGAAAACCAGAAACATCAACAAAGATCTGAGCAGCCTGCAGGGCCAATGGTGCGGTGAGCGCCAAGTGGGTGGCTGTCACGTCAAACACCCCTAAATCAGAATTCGCTTTCAGAACTCTCTCACCACCCCGATCCCAATGCCCACAGCACAGACAACCTTCACCTGGTGGAACACAGCCGCCCTTGGCAATCTCTAACTGCCATCGCAGCGAGATTCAAGGCCTGTGTCTCCAACAGGTATGTAACCTGTCAAAGAACAAAGATGCTAACCTGCCCACACCCCTTGCCCTGAGCACTGAGCGGCACACTTTCAACCTCCCCAAGGCACTAACCATCCTTTCTCACATCCCCATTCCAGACGGCCGGTCCTCTCTAAACTCTGGGCTGCCATTTCTGTTGCCCCTGCCCAGACAAGTTTCCAAGGGCATCGCAAACCCCGAAGCTGAGATCTGGCTCTCCTGTGGTTTTCCACCTGCTGCTTTTGGCAGATGGGCCTCCGGACGGAACTTAAACGACAACCTCCAGGTTCCCCTATAGTTCCTCCCTTTCCTTTAACCCTGCTGGGGGGGCGGGGGGAGTAAATGCTGGGTCTCTAGCCATAACTCCCTACTGGATGGAGATTGGGGGCTGGCGAGGGGGAGGTGCAGGCTCCTGGGTGCTGTCACGCATTCCTTATACATACATCTAACCCCCAACCAGACTCTCCTGGGTGCGTCCACTCAAGTGCCTTCTCCCTGCCCCTTCGCTGGCTTCCACTTTTGACGTCCTCCAAGAGCAGGGTCGGGGCAGAGAGGAGACCCTTTGACCACCCAGCAGGCTCCCCCCTGGCCCGCTCCGGTGTGGCACGCCCGGGTCGCCTTTGCAGGCCGGCCTGAGAGACTTCCCACACTTCTCCACACCAGCTCTCCAGCCCCGACAGGCCAAGAGGGCCTCACCCCCCAGCCACCACGCCCTGCGCCGCCCTCCTCAAGAAATCCACCGTGTCTCCCAGGACCGGGGGGCGCCTGACTGTACTCGGCAAATTCAAGGGCACAAAAGCTGGCCAAAGCTCTTGGCCTCCCACACACCCCCAACCCCCATTTCCCCAAACAGCCATTAGGACCCAGGCCCAGGGGCCTGGGAATTCCGAGTGGGGACACAGGGGCCGGCGGCCCAGCGAGCAGGGAGGACGGGGGTGGGTTGTGCAGGCGCCTGGGCTCCATCCGACGGCGGAAGGGTAGGCAGGGTCCGAGAGCGGCACACTCGGGTTGGGAAGGGAGGAAAAGGGAATCGACAGACCATGGGGTCGGGAGGGGCCCAGCGCTCCAGGGCTCGGACCGCCCCAAAGCCACCTGGAGCGCGGCGACAGCACCCAGCCCCGGGGGGTATCCCCACACGAACAGATATCCATGCCGAAGCCAGTGTTCCTGCCTCCACCAGCTCTGGAGCGGCCCCTTGCTCCACCAGCGGGCGTGTCACCCGTGTCCTCCTTCCCTCCAACTCGTTAAACAGACGTTGGCGTCCCCACCTGTCCTCAATCCGGCTGCCAGGAGCGGGCGTCCTTCCGAACCGAGTGCCCCCCGTTCAGATCCCCGGTGGCCACCGCGCCCCTCGGCAGAGGCCGGGCCAGTGGCGCCCGGCTGCGCGCAGGTAGGGACTGCGGGCTCCGCTCTCCGTCCCGCACCGGCCCTTACCTGCTCCGCCCCGGTGCACCCAGCTCACGTCAGCACCTCGCCCAGGACGCGCTGCCCCCTCCGCCGTCTGGCCACGCCCCCCCAGGTGTGGGCACGCCCTCCTGAGCTCAGGATTGGCGGGTTGCGAGAAACAGGATCCTCTGTGCCCTGGAACCCCCGCCCCGCCCCGCCCCTGCCCCTGTCCCGCCGCACTTGCCAGCCTCTCACCCCAGCTGAGAACGTTTCCAGACTTGGATTTACACCTTATGCCTGCGGGGCTGGTGGTCTGGGGAACAGGAAGCGACTCGGAGGTCAGATCTTAGTCGGGAAGGTGCCTCTCCTTCATGCCCCATAATTACCTTGCGGTATGGAGACAGTTAACCACAGATAAAGGGTTAGAGACTGGAGGTTGGCTCTTCTACCCATGGGCCTGTGTAAGTAGAGCAAGACATGGGGAAGGGACTCCGGACACTTGGTCCCTTTTGGGGAAAGCTCTGTGGCGTCCAAGGCAGGAATTCTGCCTTTTATCTGTGCGGCCCTGGCTACTGACTCGTGTGTGGGTTTCAGTTTCCTCATCTGTTCAGTGAGAACATTAGTTCCTGCCTTCACCAATCACTCTGGTCAATATTACAAGCATTGCCTCTGAAGGCTGATTCAAATTCCAGTTGTTCATCCCATTTCAAGCAATTGGGATTCAAACCCCAACTCCACCTGCTCCTACAGGCTGGGGAAAGTGTCTTATCTTCAGAACAGGGTAAATAATGGCCCCTGCTGCAAAGGGGGTTCATATTAAAGTGCTTGGAACAGTATTTGAAACTTACCAGGTGTTACATAAATACTTGCAGTGTTTATTGGTGTGTGAGGATAAAAAAGTACCAATAGACAGTGCCTCACAGAATGTGATGACATCTCCTATTGTTACCTGAAGTTCAAGTCCTGTATGACCCCTAACAGGTGCTTGATGAGAGTCCCCTCACCTTCCCCACTGCAGTGACCCTTAGTCCATATAGAGTACGTCCTTCTGGTAAGCTGTGTCCCGTCCCCATAGCAGACCCTGAATCACAGAGTGGTCACAGGTAAGGGGCATAGCAGGGTTCTTAGATTTTGGAGTTTAGAGCAATGAGAGACCAAAGGCATAGTGTTATGGTTTGAATTATGTCCCCCTAAATTCAGATGTTGATGTCCTATAACCTCTAATATTTCCAAGTGTGACCTTATATGGAAATAGAATTTACAGAGGTAACCAGGTTAAAATGAGGTCATTAAGGTAGGCTCTAATCAAATATGACCAATGTCCTTCTATAAAAGGGAAATGTGGACACAGAGACAGGCCCAGAGGGAAGATGACGCAAAGAGACACAGGGAGAAGAGGACATCTATAAGCCCAGGAATGAGGCTTGGGACAGACCCTTCCCTCAACACTCTCCCAAGGAGCCAGCCCTGATGACTCCTTGATCTTGGACTTCTTGCCCCCAGAACCGTGAGACAGTAAATGTCTGTTGTTTAAGCCACCCAGTCTATGGTACTTTGTTCCGCTAGCCCTAGCAAACCACTGCAGGTGGGTTGCAGAGATCTAGATTCATGACCCTGTGGCCCTGATTCGTAGCCCCAACGGAACCTGGAGACAGGGCCAGCAAAGGCCTGGGAACGCAGCAAACCTCAAGCCCGACTCATCCAGCCTCTGCCTCAGCGACTGCGGAGGCCACTCTTCCCTTCATGCAGGGGCAGGACTATCTCATCAACACAGCAAGCTTCTTCCTAACGATTAGCTCCCTAGACAAGCAGTATCTGCCGTCCGGCCCAGAGCTGGGCTCCAGGTGTGTGTGAGGGTTGGGGGGGCAGACCACCGGGAGGGTGTCCTGTGAGGGGAGCTGAAAGCCCAATGACAGACAGGTATGAGCTCACACACAGGCGTTCACTTTTGCATGAGGCTGAAATCCCCATAACTAAGGTGATTTCGGAAGGCTCTTCTTTAGAAATAGAATTAGAAAATTCAAGCTGTTGGGGGCAGGGGCCTTCACATTCTCTAGTCTGGGGGTGAAACTGCCTTAGAGATATTTCTTTTACCCTCACAGTATTTTAAATACCAGGAAACCTCACACAGACATCCGAATGCTCAGCATCTCGTGAAGGGTTCAATGCTCGACACCCTGGGCCAGCAGGTCCAGGTGATAAGAGCTGCCATGTAGAGGGATTATACAGGCTACAGTGAGGACAACCCCACCCCCATTGGATTCACTCATTTGCTTTAATTGCCTGACCCTGAGTTTGCAACCTCTACTCCCAATTCCCCCTTTTTATAGGTGAGAAAACTGAGGCCCAGGGAGGTCAAGTGATTTGTTCAGGGTCACAACGCATATCAGCCACAAAAGCAAGACTAGAACCCCACCTCAGAGCTCTTTCCACTCGGACCCTGCTCAGCACTCCAACCAGAGTCTATTCTGGCTGGTACTGTACTGGTTGTTAAATATATATAGTTGTTTTTTTTTAATCACCCGTGTATCCAGGAACTTTTGCTACTATGGTGAACAAAACAAAGTCCCAATTCCCACTCTACTGAAGAAATAATGGGGATAAAGCAGGAGGAATTAAGGCTGAGATCAGGAGGAACTTCCTGGATCTTCAAATGAGGAGACGCAGCTGGAGACAACCCTCCTCTGCTAGGTCTGGGGCCTAAGAACATCTTGCAAGCCCCTCCAAGGCCCTGGAGGACTCCGATCTTCTGTGTTCTCCAAGAGTTCTCGAGATGCAGAACTCCCCCGCCTCCCCCGCAGCAGGGCTTGGGCCTGCCATGTCCCCTCTGCTTGCCCTCCATGCCTGCTCAGGTGAGGTGGTACTGACTCACCTGTGAGTCTGAGTTTCAGGCAGTGGGATGTATGTTTCAGCACATGGGGCCCTGATTCACAGCCACAGGGAATCAGGGGATTCCCTGCTCCCTCTCCCAGGCAGCTCCGACGCGGTGAGGAGGGGTCTCCTTCATCCCCCCTGCATGTTTTGGCCTCTACTCCTCTAAGATAGCAAACTTGTGACAATATAGCCATGCAACCCAACGCCCCCTCGGTTCTTAGCAGAGCTGGGGGCGTGGCAACTGGGTCGGCTTCCAGTGGCTCAGGACTGCAGAGGACTTAGTCAGTCCCTGGAGTTAGTGAAAGCAAACACTCTCTGGGATGGGGCTGCTCAGGAGGTGGGGCTGCTCAGGGGGTGAGGACCCCAAGATTAGCCATCCAAGTCTATGATCTTAGAGATACTCAGACCCTAACCAACCCAGGAGCCGATCGGGTTACCCCAAATCCTCTCTCCACCCTGGTTTCTCTCTGGCTCCCTCCAAATGTTTCAAGGTACCAGGGATACAGATTAGCCTAACCCGCTGCCCGAACTACACCCCAAATTTTAACGCATGTTGGGGGTTGCCCCTTCCTCTTACCCGTTACAGATTGTATCCCAGCATGCCGTCCAAATCCTAGAATGATGGCTGTGTCTGTAGCAGAAGCTGCCGCAGAAATAAGTTCATCAATGACTCTGACTTTCCAACCCAGGCAATAAAGCAGACTTCGGTTGGGGACTTTAGAAGAATTCCCCACTAAGGGTTCAGAGTCTCTTTTTATCCTTGAGCTAACCTGAGAACCAGCATGTGTTTTCAAAGAAGCCGCTCTCTTTATTTCAAACTTGGATCTATCTCTGTGGGAGGAGGAGGATCAGGGCCCAATTCATCACTGGGAGCTAAGCGGCCCCCACCCCTGGGGCCCTCCTTCCATTCTTTCTCCCTTTCAGAGCCAGTCTGCGAGTCCACTTCGATCTCCTGTGGGGCAGAGCAGTGTCCTGAGTTTGACTTCACGGTCAGCACTAAACACCTTCGCCTGTGACTATGTGTTGCTGTGGAATGGCATCGTGGACTAAAACGCTCTCTGAAATTGATGAAGTGGGGTGAGGGCTGGAAGCTGTCCTTCAGTTTCTTCATGTCCATTACTCTTTCCAGGCTTCGGTCAAGTCCCTGAAGGACGCGAGGCACCTGCCACACAGGAATAAGCCTAACACAGGGCTAGGCAAAGGGCAAGCTCTGTGAATACTGGACCCTGTGCTGACTTCGGAAAAATAAGTTACCTGGGAATACAGGATCTTTGGGGGTCAGTGTGCTGAGAAACTGGCCTTTGGTCCAATAAGACGAATTGATCAAATGCATTTTAACTCTGCTCCCTCCCCAGATCATTCCGGTACAATAATGAAAGAATAAAAATAAAAAAATAAAAAAATAAAAAGATATTGACCCACAAGGTTAAGACAGGACCAAAAGTATGGGAGAAGCATGAAGAAGAAATGAGATGGGAAGCTGGGATGGCTCAGCAGGCTAAGCACTCACTTTGCAGCCCCAGAGGCCAAGGATCGAATCCCGGGCCAGGCCCAGGTGGACCCATATGATGAGCTGGGGTGTGGCCCCCAGTTTAGTTCTTGCCAGAGCCTATGCGGGAGGCTCCCGGCCCAGTTCCTGCCCTGTGCAGCCCCGCACCCACCTGTGGAGTGAAACTATATGGAAAACTAATGCTGTCAACTATGGAGACTGCTCTGGGTCCTCCCCACTTCTCTCTGTCGCTCTCTGTTAAAAAAAACAAAAACAATAAAAATAAATCTTTAAAAAAGAAAGAAGAAGGAATGAGAGATTTCAACAAAAAACATTAGGAGATGAAATATTTCAACACAAACAGGGAGAGGAGAGCGCTGATGTTTTGGTCATAAAGCTTCCAGTACTCTTTGATTCTTAAAGCAGATCAGTGTAATAGTCAAGAAAAAGATTTTCAGGTTTGTTTGTTTTTTTTCTTTTTTTTTTAAGGAAGAAGAAAGTGCATGTGGGAGCCAGGAGGCCTGGGTGTGGGGACTTTCTTTGGCACTTGGTGACAGCAAAGCCTGAGCCCCTCCATCGGAAGGAGCTGAACAAATGCCCCTGTCACCTTCTCGTTGCCACCTTTCCTATTTCTATGATTAACTTCTAAAGGTGGCACTCACATCGCAGGGAAAATTACCTACGCTCTGGACGTGACTCTAATTGCCCTCCTTCTGATTCCTAGTCCTTATGCGTTAGCTGCACCTCGGCTCACGCACCTCATACATGACAATGCTGCCTACTTCACAGGACTGACAGGACTAAACCAAATAAACAAAACAAATCAGGGCCTCCGCGGAAGTTCTTTTCCTTCGCTGCTGCACCCTCCCGAGTCTTTGGGGGAAAGAGCTGGTACGGTTGCTGGCGCCTGGTATTTGCTTCACGAAAACTGAAGAATTTAGGAATGAGTTCCTATATATTTACTCTTGGGGCAATAGGAAGCTGCTCTCGTTTCTGTGGATTGGATTAGGGGCAAGGTCCAGGTGTGTGTAGGAGCCCAGGCACAATTCCTCTGGGGACAGGTGGCTAATGAAAGGGCAGGCAAGGGATGGTATACACGAGTGATCCTGTGACTAAGTAGTAGCCCTACCCCCTACACCCCTCACCCCTGCACTGTGGGAACTTTCTCTAAACACAGTCCTGCAGGAAAGGTAAACCTAGCGTCCACAGGGACTTGCCCTCTCTTGAGGGGCTCCTGGCTGGCACCCTGATTTCCACACTACTGGCTCCCTTCCACACTACCTAAAACTTGAGTTGTATAGCATTGAAAAGGGTCTTTCCATCTGGAAAAGACCCTGCCCCAACAGCCCACACCCCACCGCAATTCCTACAGCCGGAACGCCAATTTGTCTGCTCTAAGCTGAAGCCTAAAAGGTGACTAAATCAAGGAAGGAAGGGAGGATATACAGAGAGATGTAGAATTCAATGTTGACTTCATCCTACCCAGAGCTGGGAAAACCCCAGAGTCACAGGCAAAAAGGGTTCAAGTCTTTTCTAAGACAGGCTCAGACCAAAGCCCTGGGCCCATCCCCCATGAGATACAAGCATTAGTCTTTCATTCATCATTCAGTAAATATTTATGGAGCGCTAGCATATGTCAAACAAAGTCCCTGCTTGTCGTAAAACCCATTACCTCCTATTGCCCTCTGATTTAACTCTCCCTCTGTGTCACCTTACTATGGTGACCGACCAGCCTCCCATCCCGCTCTGGTTTGTTCTACAGCCTTCCATGAGCTCCAACCCATTCACTCTCTTGCTCAAAACATTCTGTGACTTTCGAATGTTTCTTGAATCAAGAAACTTTATTCATGCTTCCAATGTTTATTATGTACCCACTGTATTCCAGGCTCTATTCTAGGTGCTGAGGACACACCAGGGAGCAAAGACAGTCAGATGGAAACTTCTGCTCTCATGGCATTGATATTCTAGTAGAGAAGACAGGCGACAAACAGGTAAGTACAACAAGGACAGCATGTTAGTTGGTGGTAAGTCCAAAGAAGAGCAATAAGGCAACAGATCAAATTGTCACCAGTTGGAAGGTTCCTGGGCCCCATCATAAGATGAAGAACAATTTATGTCACTTTGGTCTCAAGGGGGACTAGTGACCTCTTTGAAGTTCTCCAGATCATGTGAGCCTCTGGGCATTTCCTCACAGGAAGTCTTCACAAAGGTGAAAAGGATGTTCAAGATGAGCCTTTCACGTCAACAGTCATTTTCTGGATAGGAAAATAGATGCAAAAGGCAAAGAGAATAACATTGCAAGGGCTCCGCGGTACCATGCAGGCTGGTGAGCAAGCTGCAGACTGCTGTCATGTAGCGTCTGTAGGGATGAATTAGGCAGAAAACAGAACTGGGAGGCCTTGAACGTCACACCAAAGAACTGGGCTCTGTCCTATTCACAGCGAGGGCATGCTGAGGTCCGCGGCTGCCTGGAGAGCATCCTTTAAAAGGAAGCAGCCAGGAGGCTGCCATACCGGACAGACCCCGTTTAACCACTGGGAAACCTAGAATTTCCTGGAATCATCCTCCAACGTTTAAAATACCCGAATTACGGTTGCTATATAAAACACCACCCAGGAGCTGCCATCTGGGGGCTTCTGTCCTGGAGTACAGGGACTTTGTGGGTGGTCAGTCCGTATTTGCTAAGCGCATAGACATGGGTTAGTTACTACTATGCCTGTGGCCACGCTCAGGGTCAGGTTCAAATCTCTGAATTTCAGAATAGACAGCAGGACTTGAAACACCTCTGCCTCAGACCCGTGCACCACCCCCCACCCTTGGTTAGTTACCAAGGTCCCCTGTGTATGGCTCCACCTGGTTTTAACCCCCCTGGGAAAGCCCGGATCCTTCTGTCCAGGACTGTTTCCCCCTCTTATTTTGTTCAGACCTAGGAATCAGAGAGGAAGCGGCCCAGATACCACCTGTCCTTCCCCAGCACCGTGACATCTGCATAACGTTGAGATGCTAGCAGCCGCCTTTCAAATCCAAAGGAGGACCCACCAGGCTTTCGCGGGCCTGGCGCCTGGTGAACAAAATCCCTGGGGGCAGCTAGGTAGCTTCAAAGCTCTGTCAGGTCTCATTCCCTATTTACAAAACACGATTCGCAGAACCGGGAGGGCGCGGCACGGCTGCTACAGAGCTAGAAATGGAGGGAGGTGGGAAGATAGTAGAGCCAGCCAAGGGGGACCTGGGGAAATCGTCACCAGTGGCTTCTCAAAAGAAGAGCTAGGATTTCTGCCACGATCCACTCAGTGACATCAAATCAATCCTGCCTTTCTTCCTTTCTTCCTCCCTCCCCTCCTTCCTCCAGTCAGACAGAAGGTTAGTTAGTCAATAAACATTTATTAGCTTGTGTTCCCAATACGGCCATACCCGGCAGGTAAGGACGTGAGTGGTGGCCCAGAGTTAGTCCTGTGTCCATGCACTTTTAACTTAGGAAGAAAGGGGAAGAAGGAAGCACTAGGGACGTTTCACAGGGGACGTTGTTGTTCCCCATTAGAATGCTAAGAGCCATTTACCACAGTTGGCTTTTCTTTCCAGAATCTTGTATCCTGAGGGAGGGGTGGGGGGATTCTTTTAAATTCAAATATGGTGAGCAGGAGGCTGACCCTCCCTTCCCGCCCCCTATAGGTCTGACTCCCGCCCTTCCCATGAGGTCACCAAGGGGAACGCAAGCTGGGCATTGGGCATGTTCATCTTTCCCACAAGCCTGAAGTCCTATCCCAGGACGTGTGTGACCATCTGTCTGTCCTGGGGGCATGAAGAAGGCAGCATGTGCTGTCCTTGACCCTGGCTGGCTGAGCCCAGAGCCTGGATCTCAAGCTTCAGGGGCCTGGGAAACTGTCTGGGTGCATGAATGTCTGGAGGCCCCACAAGTTTCGCTCTGGTTGAGAGCAGGCACTGCCACCTCCCAGTGACTGTTGTGCACGGTGGCAAGTGCCAGCTTGCCTTCCCTTCCCACCCAGCCCGGGAAACCAGCGGCATTTCTGGTTCAGGCCCAGACCCGTCCCGGCGGCCTGGATTCCTTTGCCTGGGCAGGAAGCGCCTCTCAGCCCGGGGGACCCTTTCTCTCTGGTTTTTGTCACAGAGGAATTTCTACTGCAGGAGTGCGGAGGGATCGCGGTGGGTGGTGGGGTAGATGTCAGGGTGTAAAGAGGGAAACATGGGAGGGGAGTCACAGGAAGCCCCCGTCATTCCATTCCTGAGGCTGTTTCACCCCCCCAAATTCAAGGCTAATAAGGGAGATGAGATGGCTGGACACTGCCCAGCGGCCCAGCCCTGAGTTTCTGCCCCTCGAGACCTGGAAGGACTTTCCCGATTCCCACGTGAGGGTGGGAAGAAGGCTGGGTCTGGGCAGGTCTGGGGCGCGCTGGTTCCCTGTGGCCCTGGGGGAACACGCCCCGGCTTGCTGACCTCGCAGGTAGGAAGCCCAGCCTCTGACTGCACATGGGCTGTAAGGAAATAATGGTTCAGCGCATGCGTGTGTGTGGTGTCTGCCTGAAATTCGATTTGAACTGGGTGTCCTGTACTTACCTGGCACCCCCCTTCCCCTCCAGGTGGTCAGGACTCAGGAGAATTGGACTAAGGCCGACGACACTCCGTCATCCAATGTCAGTGAGGTGAGGGCCCGTTTCTGGACACGTGTCCCTGCCTGGATCTGTCCCCCACCCGGAAGTCAGAGGATGGCAGCTCCAGGCCACTTCTAGCCGTCCCAGCTGATACAACCAGGGCCCCTCCAAGTTCAGTTCTGAAACTGCAGCCGTTCAAGGCAGCAGTTAATGTTCCCTCCCGGAGCCCCTTTGAAGATGAAAAGCTTTCCTGAGATGTTCAGAGCTCCGTGGCTGTAATTAACATGATTAAACGCAACTTTTCTCATAGCCCCACAGAAAACCGGGGGACTGCGCTTCCTGTACCAAACACCCGCCTCACTCTCTCAGGAGACGGTCAGCCTCTCCTCATCCAACACAGGGGTTGGATTAGAAGCCCCAGACCTTGTTCCGGCCCGCTCTGACCTTTCTAGATGATTCTTCACCAGACATAGTAGCCCCTCTCTCCTGGGACACATCTGTGCTTACTTTCCTGGGTCAGAACCACCTGGAAGTGGAAAGCCCAGAGATACTGTTTCCACCGTGGGTCTGAACCAGACCGGGGGGGACACCAGGGTCTGTGGGGTCTTACCTCTCGACCCAAATGCTCTGACCCAAGAAACAAGTTCTTCCTTGATTCTGAGGGTCCGGTGGTTGCTGCACAGAGAAGACATGGGTTGGTTTCCCTGCAAAAGGAGCGGGTCACACACTAGAACCAGGGCAGCTAAAGGTCGGGCCCAGAGGCCCAGTCCATCCGTTGTCTTCCAAGAGGGTGATCTATGCTCCCATGGGAAGAACCACAGCCTTTTAGTCCTGCATAGTCCCTGCAGGTCTAGCACAGAGGATGCCATGTGAACCTGTCTGTGACAGGCCAAAGGAGTGCGTCTGTCTATCTGTCTCTCTCTCTCTGGATTGCCAGGGTGCCTAGCAGACAGACCTACAGTGTGACTGTTGTGTGGCCCGTTACGGGATTGTCAGAACATACGGAAATGCTCTAAGCAGTGCCTGTTGGTCGTACACGGCCTCGGCCCAAACTGGGCCAAAGTTCGAGAATTTTTAGACTCTGGACTCTGGTGATGGCAAATTAACCACAGGTTATAAAATTTCCGTCACCTCGAACCTGTCTTTGCTGCATTTCTAGTGGGCCTACCCTGGATTTTCCTAGAAAAATCACAAGAACAAAGAGTCCTGGAACTCAGGAGAACATGCAGGCAGGGCACTGTCTTCATAGCCTTATCCTCTCCCCACAACACACTCACACACACACACACACACACTAACAAACACACATGCATACAAACACTCACATACACACACAAACACATACACTCACACCCGCACACATACACACACACATACACTCACACACAGACTCATCTGGGAACAGAGCGCTAACTCCTTCTCACCCTTCTTGTCTCATTCAGTTTTATTTAATCGGAACTTGTGCTTAGACAGCAAATAATGCTCAACAACAATAACAGCTCATATCGACTGTTATTGCTCCAGTCACTTTGAGATTCAAAGTTACCAGAACATGTCAGATGAACTAAGGCTGCCCTAATTGAGGCTCAATGACGGACACTTGTGACAAGGCCACTGAAATTACCTTCACCTTAAGACAAGGGAGAATCTGGACCAGTGACCTAGGGCCCAGAGCCCATGAGAGGGGAGAACTGGCTATGGAAATGCATGAGGCTGATAGTAAAGCCTCCTTCCAACCCATCCAGGTCAACTGCAGAGGCTGGACCCTAAAGAGCATTCCCATTGGGAGCTAACCCTGATGTAGTGTTCCTGAGGCTGAGTGTAAGGAGCTGGGGGTGGGGGCTGGAAGGGGAGAGCAGGGGAGAATGTCCCCCTGGAGCACAGCCAGGCCTCTGCAGGGACTGCTCAAGAAGAATGTCCCCAAGGCTGGCCCTTTGGATTGGGTCAGCATCACTGAGAGACTTGGCCAAACCCGGGGGAAGCCTGGTCTTCGTGCTAATCTGCTCGTGTAGAAGCATGAGGTCTCAGTCCATTTGGGCTGCTAGAGCAGAACACCCCAGCCTGGGGGGCTTCCACACAGCAGACATGGATTTTTCAGTTATGGAGGCTGAAAAGTCTTAGAAGATTCCGTGTCTGGTGGGAACTCACGTCCTGGTTCTTAGAAGGCCCTCTTTTCAGTGTGTCCTCACTTGAGGAAAGGACAAGGTTAAGGGCACTAACCCCTTTCATGAGGGCCCCACCCTCAGGATCTACTCACTTCCTAGAGGCCCCTTCTCCTCCTTATGCCATCACATTGGTGGGTAGGATTCCAACCTATTCATTTTTCATACCTTCAGTTTCTCATGCTCAGTGTCAGTAGGATTCCTACATTAGAAGAAACTCAGTCCTGTGAGTTAAAGGCACGGGGACAACTCTGAGGAATGATTATTCTTCTAATGACATATACCCTCCTTAGAAAATAAACCTTAACTATCTTTTCTAAGAGAAACGCCTGGTGTTTTCTTCACTTGAAAATCAGAAATACACAATTCTCTGAGTTTATTTTCTTTTAATGAGTTTTCAAGGTCTTCTTGTTTGTTTGTTTTGTTTTCTGAGGAGAAAACACTGATCTTGGGGTATATTCTTGTGTGGAGGACTGGCTCCAAAATACCTAGTGTGTTCATGAAGGCAGAGCTGTGGGAGCTGGACGTTCGCAGTGTGAGGCCCAGTGTGCTCAATACTAGTTCCAAATGGTTTGCAGTCTGCCTTTGCGGAATTTTCAGTGCAAGAATTTACCATCCACTCACGAAGGACATCTTAAATTACATATTCAATTTCTAAAATGTTTAGTTCTGGCTATACAGACAGCACACACAGAGAAGAAAGCACCAAGAACTAAAAAGCACAAGACGATGCTGGAAAACCTTGATCATAGAAATGTATGGTTGTTACAAATGAATAAAGGGGGATGTTCTTGGGGCTTCGCAGTCTGAACCAAAAGCTGCCCCCGCAAGTGAAGGTAAGTCGTGGCCCAAGGAAAAAGAGTAAGGTCACCACTGGCTGCCACACTAGACGTAATGGGCTTGGTAGTTTGACCTGCCATGCGAGTGCTAAGGGGTGATTTGGCAACAGTCAAAAGTGGGAAAACACTTCAGCATCTGCCATGGATGTGGGCAAATGGGCGATTGTCAACTCAGTTCCATTCGCGATGGTAACTGTTCATTTCACGTTTGAAAAAGTAGGACCACAATCTATACCCCAAGGATTCCCCTCAACCCCCCTACTTCTTTTCTCCAAAAGAAAAAAGCAAGTCTCATCAATTGTCACCTGCATTGATTGCTGCTGCTCAGAAGAGTCCTGATTTTCTTGGGCAAGAAGGCATGACAAAGGCAAATGAGAAGAAAGCACATCACACTGAGGTCAGGCCATCGCAGGCTGTTGTCTCAGTGCATGGCTCACACTTGCATTAAAGAATTTGTCACACTGTGATGTCATGGAGAGTCACTGGCTTCTAGGGTGCTGCCTCCTTCTGGACTGGAAACTCCCTGAGACCAGGACCTTCTCCTGGACCTAGCGGCATATGAGAAGTGTAAACGCATGTAGTACTTCAGATGTGACTGACTCTGGAATCCGGAAACATGTGGGTCCGGGCCTCAGTTGTAAGCCCTTCCTAAGCCTGCCTTTCCTGAGAATGCTCAGTTAGTAAATGACATCACCAGCTTTCCTGCTCCCCCAGAAGGCTGCTCCTTCTCAGTCACTTGGCTGACTCCTCCCACCCCCCTCCCGCCCCAGGCCCTTAAAGGTGCAGGGCCCTGAGGCTCAGTTCCCAGGCCTCCTTTCTGCATTTCTCATAGGTGATCTCATCGGGTCTCATGTCTACACCAACAGCTCCCAACTGGGCAAGGACATCCAGGCATCCCGGATCTCTCCCCTGAACCCCAAGAGTGCACGGGAATCTGACTACCTTCTAGATCCCTCCACTTGTGTGCCTAATAAAAATCTCAAGCTCACTATGCAAATCAAATGATCTTGACATTTGTTGGGCAGAGAGATTCAGGGTCTCTGAGGCCACAAGGTCATGACAGGACAGTAGTTACAGCTGTGGACAGCAGGACCTTCGGGTGGCCCATGCGATCCCTCATGTTCTAACCATGCCCTGCACAACGATTGGCATGAATGGCATGGATTTCATAAACTGAATTCACTGCAGTCTCAACTTAGAAGGATTCTATCAGGAAAAACTTAAGGCACCAATTTCAAGAGGTGTTAGGAAGTGGGAGGAAGCATCTAATAAAAATATGTAAAAGCCTCCAAAGAGACATCAGAAAAGAAGATTTTTTAAAAAGATTTATTTTTTATTGTTTTTGACACAGAGAGACAAAGAAGGAGAGGACCCAGAGCAGTGTCCATAGTTGCACGTCATTAATTTTCTACCTAGTTTCATTCCCCAGGTGGGCACGGGGCTACGCAGGGCAGAAACCAGCTTGGGGCCTCCCACATAGAAAGCTCGCCCCATGAGAACTGAACGGGGGGCACAATCCAGTTCAGCATATGGATCTGCACAGGCCCGGGGCTAGAATTTGATCCTCAGACCCCGGGGTTGCAAGATGAGTGCTCAACCTGCTGAGCCATCCCGACATCCCCCAGAAAGGAAGATGTAATAGCCTTGTCACCCATGCCAGACAAAGCTATTAAATCTCTGAAGTCCAAATCTGACCGCATAACCCCCTGGTGTGAAATCCTTTACTGAGCCCTCACCCTCCAGCAAGGCATGAAAGGCTTAACGGGCTGACTGCTCAAGTGTCTGCCTCTCACCGTTCTCTCCCCCGCATTCCCCTCGGCAGGACAGACCTAGTGTAGTTCTCCAAACACGGGTTTACACCTTTGCTTGGGCTACTCACGCTCCCTAGAACATTCTTTTCCTCTGTGTTCACTCAGGAAACCCTGACTCAGCACAACCTCTGTACAGCTCCCTGCTGACCCTCTCTCTCCCCTCCGCAAACAGAAGGAGTTTCTTTATCCTCCAGGTTCCTAGAACCCTTTGTATATCCTTCTAAGACAGCATTTAGACCGGGGAAGTGTAATTATTTGTGCATGGCTCTGTTTCCCTACCTAGATTACGAATCCTTCCAAGGGAAAAGTTTGAGGTCTGAGCTTTTTAAATTCTTGATGGCTACCCTAGCATCTTGCCTGGAACACAGCAACTGTTTAGTAAATGTTTGATGAATGTATGAACGTGTCATGCATGCTGAGCCTTTGCCAGAAAGTATGAAAACATGAGGTGTAGTTACAGCAATCCTCCACTAGAGGGAAGGATGGAACCCTTTACGACCTCTAGCACGTTTTAGGCCTCTTCATTAGATTAATATAATCTGCTAGAATATGTCAGTTTTAGGCTAGATATAAAGTAAATCAATCTCTGATAAACTGGGGAAACTTATTTATTAGCGATAAGTATAGGCCAGGTTCTGGGTTTGGTGAAGGGTACGTCTCATGGGTACAGATGAACAGAAAGGGTAGGAACTGTATATCATAATATTCTACGTTTCTAGGTTATGTTGAGTGCATTTAAGTACACTACACAGCTTTTCTTTTCTCAGACATAATCTCATTTTGTAAAATGCGCTCCACCTAGACAGCTCACTGCTCCATACACAGTAAATGCTGTGGAACCCGATGACTACTCAGCTTTCTAATTTCCTGTGGTCTACATCCCTCATATCCTGTCTTGAACACACACACACGCTGTTCGTGACATCAACTGAAACAGCTCATACAGCCCAATACCTAAGAATCTCATACAGCCTAAGGATCTAGATCAGTTTTGAGCTCCATACCAATGTTCAGTGAAAATGTCTGACGGGGAAACGCCTGACCGCAGCCCCCAAACACTCTCCTTCAGCTTCCTTAGCCTCTAGCGTTTATCGGCTCAGCATTTCTCACAGTGGATTGTGATGATCTATGTATTTATTCAGGCCTGCTCAAGATGCCTCAGCTGCTAACATGACGCCTCACACACGGGTGTGTAATAAATATTTGTGTGAATGAATACATAAGGCTCATTTCACTGTAAGGGCAGCAAAAGGCTGATTTCTGCCAGCAACTCAAGGAGAGGCTGGATTGTTTTGGGGTGCACATAGACACCCGTGTATGCATGCGGTCGAGAGGCTGGTCTTGTATGAAGGAAACTCTGACTTAAGTCTTCTAGGGGAAGACAGATGCAGGACACACACACACACACACACACACACACACACACAGATGTACGTACACACATGCCTTCCCCAGAATCTTCCCAAATCAGTAGCTGAGGTGTCTGAACTTTCACCATTAGAAAGTCATACCTTTGGATTAGACATGGCCCCCTGTAAACATGTCTTGAACCCATGTGTCCTTGTTACCATTTAAGTTTCAAAACTCAAACATCCTCTGTATCCTCAAGTTGTGCCCCACAACACCACTGAGAACCTCAGATAGACCCCTGCTTACTTTCTATAATTGGCATTAGAAAGTGGTTTTTTAATCTGTCTTTTCAAATATAGAGCTATAAGAGTATATCAGATAAACTCCCTCAAACCACAAGTACCATCATGTTTGGAAGGAATTAAAACACATCAATTTGTATAACTCTGTGACTTAATAATGACACTAAAAATAAAAGTCTTGACTAATCACCATTAGAAGATCTAGTGAATTGATTCCTTGTGTTGAAAATTACTAAATAAAGAGAGAGAATCAAGCATTTATTCTTCCTTTCCTATATAAACTATACCACTGAGCAATCCAACTTTAGATAAGGGAGATGTCTGTCATCTTGGAAATAGTCCAGCAAGTAAGTGTAGAAGAAATTACAGAATTAGAACATTGCCCCCTTTTGGTAGCATTAGAATGCAATCTCTAAGGAATGAGCAAGCTTAGACATGAAGCACCAGTGTCTGGGAACATCACAATGTGAATCCAACAATCTACTCACGAGAAATACACAGAACAGCAGAACATGTAATACCAGCCAAAAGCAGTGTGTATGTGTGTGTGTGTGTGGGGGGGCATATTTATGAGACAATCAGAAGTTGAACACTGACTGGATAATAATCATTTTCACAACAATCTTATTTATGGTGATACTAAATTATATCACTTTTTGTAGGTGAAATAATGAATGCCATTGTGACTACATTAAAGAAAGGACTACGATCTTTTAGAAATGCATACCCAACTATTTACAGATAAAGTAGTCTAATGCCTGGGATTTACTTCAAAAAGAATGCAGAGGAGAGTCAGAGGCACTGGGCGTATATATGAAACAAGGCGGCCTCGTGTGGCTAATGGTTGAAGCTGAGTAATGGGCACACGGAATTGCTTTATAGTATTAACACCTTCCTGAATAGTCTGCCTTAAGGGACAGTCATCTTTCTGACACCCCTTGAGATCATGATCCTGGGGAGTCCCTGGGGAATTGCAAACACCTTGAGAAAAGTTAACAACTCCTAAATATCTCCTTACGAAGTAGCATAAAGGAATATTTCCTGGACTGCCTTCCCCCCTGCAAATATTACATATCGGAGAGTAAAGGCCAAAGAAAACCTTGGAGGAGGGAGCAGGAAGCCTGTGTGTGTGGGAAGCAGGAAGGGAAGAACACATTTTGCCTTCGTCACAATTTTCCCATGGCCCTTACTCATTGGCATATATGTCTTCTTTGTGTGGGTTTGACTGAGAGAACATTTGCTGGAAGTGTGTAAAAAGAAGTTCAGAGATTCTGAGCTCTCGGGTTAACATTTCACAAAGGGTCCCCTCTTAGGTTGTCAAAGGCTAATATGAATATCTTCAGAAGAGGGGCCCCTGGCCATTGCTCTGTGAGCCAATGAGGAGACCGCTTGGGTGGGGCTGGGACACATTCTTGCCTGAACCTGGGAACAGTCTAGACCTGTCCACAAGACGACAAGGATGTGGAAATCAGGAGAGAGTAAGGCGTCACCTCAACACTCAAGACTGTAGCTTTTTATAGACCATCTCTGGAAGAATACCAAGAAACTGGTTGCCTCTGGGAAGGGAAGCCGCGGCGCTGGGGCTAGGGTGGAAGGAGAAAAATAAAATCTGACTCTCCATTGTGAGAGCCAGGCCATCCTATAGTTAGCACTTTCAAATACATGATGACATTTTGCAAACAGCCTTTTGTTGACACAAGTGACTGTACCTTTAATCTTGACATTAGACAGAAGACAGATGTCTGTTTGTTTATGGGTTCCTTGGCTGGGCCACCTGCTGGCACCCTCTGCTGCTGCCTATTTCCTGGGTACTCCCTCCACCTGCCCTCCCTACCCCACGCCCACCTCCCAGAATCTAATTAGTAGGATTCATAGTCACTAGAACTGACAAGAATAGGATCCCAGCAGCTCTATGATGACTTTGAGTTGGGCAAAGCTCAGATATGCCCATGGAAACACTCCTAGCCAAGTGGGAGGAGGGGAGGGGGACACTATCTCTGAAGGCTCCTGTTTCATCTTAAAAACAGGGGAGTTCTGTGGTCTATGAATAATCACTGTTTGTTTGTTTGTTTTTTATAGCACATGATATTCTAAGTTATTATTAGGAGGAAAGTATTGCTTATTTACCTTTTGGTCCCAAGTAGCCCTGCACGCTCTGTATGTCCCTGGAGCACTGGGTCCAGTTTTGTTTCTTGCTTTCTTCCTGTCTGTTTATTGAGGCTATTATTTACATACATTAAAATGCGCCGATTTTAAACGTACAGTTTGATTAATGTCGGTAACTGTGTCCAGGTGTAACAACCGCCACAATCGAGATAGAGAATGGTGACTCTACCTTAGGAAGGTTTCCATTCCCTTTGCCAGAGTTCAGTTGTGAGACAGGGAGTTGAGTTCTGCTTCCTCCAACATCTGGCTCTCTGGGTGACTTTAGGGAAGTCGTTTTACTGCTCTGCGTGTGCTTCTGCTCTGGTAGCATGAAGGAAGTTGGAACAGCCTTGTTTCTTCCAGTTCTTGCAACACTTTCAGAAGAGGGGCGGGGTGAGGGCGGGAATCTGAGCTGCGTGTCCCCATTCTTGCCATGGCACACCCAGGTGGCAGACCCTAGTAAGAGCCTGGGGTGGCCATGAGACAGACTTGGGTTTCCATCTCTTCTCCTCTTAGTGCGTAACCTTTTCTAAGCGCCAGTTGCCTCCTCTGCAGCATCAGGCTTATTGTTATAAAAAGGCCTATTTGTGTAGTGCGATATAATATACGGTATAATTACGGTATAATATAAAGTCACTGTATTAGCTATCTCCGCTGCCACATGTTTATGCAGGCTGAATCCCACAGCCAACACAGAAGCATAAAGCACGCCCACCCATTTCCCTGCCCTTGGCACCCCCAAACCCACTTCCCAACGCGCTCAGACTCAGAGAGCAAATGCGCATGCGTGCACGTGCTTGCAAAGAGCCTCCTTAGGGGGCAGAATCGGGACCCGGAAGTGCTAACGCCTGTCGTAGGGGCGCGACGGAAAGCGGGTCTGCTTTATGGCAGCTCGCTTCTGCCGTAAAGCGCCTGCGGCGAGTTCAGGCCGGTGGCGTGGATGGGAAACGTGGCTTGTGGAAGGCGGACACACTTGCATTTTTTGTCGCTATGGGCAAACGCGGGCGCCGAGCCCAGAGCCAGCTGCTCAGCAGCCTGAGCAAAAAGCAGAAGCAGCACCTGCGGGATTTTGGCGAGGAGCATCCCTTCTACGACAGGTATGGAGGGGCCCGAGCGGCAGCGCCCATCCCCGGGGGCTCGGAGCCCGCGTTTCCCCGGCTCTTTACGTGGAACTTGCACTTAACCCTAGTGAACCACTCGCCGACTGTGTGCGGGCTGGCCGGGCACGGTCAGATTTTCCAGATTGTCATTTTTGTGTGTGTGCTCTTGAGGAATCGTGTGGGGAGGGGGCTGGGACATCTCTGATCTATCCAATGACAACAAGGAAACTGCTGCATGGCTAGTCCTGGGTTCCTCTGTTAAGTGTCCAGACTCTCAATTATAATCTGAGTGCTTGTCCCACCACGAGGCCTCTTTGTCAGTAGCTTAGAGGGGTATTCTACTTAAATTTGCTAGAGAAGGTGAACCCGAGGGCTTTTATTTGCCAAATTTAGCCATCTTTTGGATGAGAGCAACTCTTGTATTTGCCATGTGACCTCACGAAACTTTTCATTATCAATTTGTCTAGTCTTACAATCCCTATCTCAGTGCGTGTATAGTTTTTACATGACTGTACTTTGTAATGGTATAGTCTGCCTTTCTCATTTAAAGTTGTATGATTAGACTTTTTCTCGATTGCTAAATACTTGTAGTTAGAGTTTAATTTTACCTGTTTTTTCCCCTCCTCCCAGGGTTTCCAGAAAGGAAGCAAAACCACAGATTTGTCAACTGGTATAGCATTATTCTTTCTTTCTAATAGTTAACGTTTAGGATTATATGTAATAATGAAGTTTGGCTATATTTCCACTCTTTTCAGTTTTAGATGTGAGCCCTTTGTTTTAATAATATTGCTTCATTTTGAATGTAGATATCTGTTAACACATTGCGTACGGATCACGAGAATCTTCGTTTTTTCCTGAGCCATGTGTTAAGGACGGGTAACGAGAATTCTCGTTTTTACACTTGACCTTTTATTTTTTGCAAGATTTATTTAATTAATGAGGTTTGGTTGATATATAACGAGCAAATATTATCAATGGATAAATTTACGTGAGTAAGTACAAAAAATTTCGTTGAAAAGTTATAAATAATATGGAAGCAATAGCATTTTAAAGAGAAGAGTTCATTTCAACGTGGTCTCATTTAAATACCTGCCGGAACAGAGGGGTATGAGGGTTTTAAACCCCGCCATACGCAACGTGTTAAAATCCCATTGTGATAACTAAAGCAGTAGCTGGAGATCATAACCCTATTTTGAAACTGCCCCAAGAGACCGATCTATTAGAACCTAAGGAGGCTTACCAGCATACATTCTATCACTGTATTGTAATTTTCCTGTTGCTCCTTTAAGTGGGCCAAATGTTTGACACATAGGTTCGCTCTCCCTATAGCCTAAAGTGCTATGTCAACTTTCTTCCCATGTGCATTGGCGATTCAAAGATGAAGAGCTTCTAGGGCCTTGGCTAGATTAGCTATTTTAAATAGACTTGGTGCTGGGTGTGGTTGAATAGACAAGATTGTGTATTTGCAGAAAAGCTAAGTTTTTATGTAGGAGAGCCGTAGGGTAGAAACGAGAACAACATCATTTTGTTTTAAAAATGCCCATTGTCCTTTTAGTCAGAGAGTTCAGATACTTCAGGTTCTGAGAGTGAAGCAGAGAGTGAGCCAAAACATGTGTCTGGGTACCACAAGCTGCTGGCCACATTGAAGAATGTTTCTGAGGAAGATGACGAGGAAGAGGAAGAAGAAGTAGAGAGTGTCGTAGAGGAGGCAGACATGAACGATGAAGATGGTGACAGTGATGACGGTGTGGAGGAAGAGACCGCAGAAGAGTCTGCTGAAATGCGGGAGAGTAAGTGTCTGGTGTGGGTCACCTCTGTGCCAGGACCCTGGCCGATTGCCCGTGGGCACAGTGCCCTGTACTGTGTGAGGTGAGTGAAAGCGCATGGATCCAAAGAGAGGTTCTTAAGCTCATTGTCTTGAATGATGTCTTCGAGAATCTGATGAAAACATAGACCCTCTCCCCAGAAAAATGCAGAAATAACATTGTTGCTTAGGATTTCTAGGACCTCATTAAATATAAAGTTCCCCTGGTTCAGAAGAACGAGAACATGATTCTGTTTTTGTGATGGTCTCCATTTATTAAATAGGCTACTGTCCCTTAGAGAAGCCAAGCTTAATGGAAAGTAGTCACAAATATACAGAACTTTTCAAGCAGCAGATTTTTATGGAACAGCTAAATACAGGGTGTTGAAAGAGGTACTGAGTGGTTGCACACTGCCAGGGTGAACGAGGGAAGGCCTCAGAGAAGAGCTGGGGATGAAAACTTAAAGGGCCTCTTTCTTAGTCTTCTAGCTGACTTTTCTTTCACTTTAAAATCAGCTTTATCGAGGTATGATTAATAGTCAATGCAGTGGACCCATTTATGAGTTTCGACAAATGCATGCATCTGTGTTACTACCATCACAGTGAAGATACAGAACATTTCCAATATCGCCAATAATGTTTTAAGAAAGTTTACGAATTTGTGTTGGGCCGCATTCAAAGCCATCGGCCCTCGTTCTGCAGGTTGGACAAGCTTGCTTTAAGGTATCATGCACCATCCTTAGTATTTTAATTTATTAGTTTTACCAGGATAAAACTATTGCCTCAGACTCAGAGTTTTATTTGGGTTTTTTGATTTTTCAAAATGAAATTTGTTGTTTTTTTTTATTATAAAAGTAATACGTATTTACCATAAAGACTTAAGAAGGTAGTATAGTTAACCTGTTTTCCCCACCACCTAGAGATTAACACCTTTAATACTTTATATAACCTTCCAGACTACTATGTGTAGATATGTGAGTACCTGTATGTATATGTATTTGTGTGAATGTGTATAATGGTTCCTTACGTTTCTGTTATTATTTTTTTAATACTAGACCATAATGTTTTTCCATTTGTTTAATTGTTCACTCACATTTCTTAATTACATAGTGTTGCACTGTAAATGACATGTGTTCATTGAATTGCCTCACTGATAGAAAATGCTGAGATCATTTTCCCCAGTTCTTTCTTATAGTCAGTGCGCTTTGAACCCCTTACATGTTTGTTTCAGTGTACATTGTCTAGTTGTCATCTTAGAACAAATTCCTAGACGGGGAACTGGGTCAGCAGTCATGCTTAACTTTGAAATTTGTTTTCCACCTGAATTTGCTTAGAAGTAAATAATGGCAGTGAACATTAGTGTTGATACGTGCTAAGGAATTAGATTTTATTTGTCAACAGAAGTATGATTCCATTCACGAGTAAATAATTTTACACAATGTTTCTCAAATTTGAAGATAAGCTCTTAGCTGCTGACCCTGAGGGAAAACATGGTGACGAGCCACCTGGCACCTCACAACAGGAGCCTCCCAAGGAGTTCACGGGTGCCAGACACGAAGAGTTCACAGATGTCAGACACGAGGAGTTCACGGATGCCAGACACGAGGCGCTCTTCAGCCTGGAGACCAATTTTCTCGACAATGAGAGTGGAGGCAACTGTTCCCCGAAAGCCTCGCAAGGTCAGAGCACAGTTTGTGTGAACTCACCGGCTGCTTAGTACAGGGTTGTAGACGACTCCGTATTAAAACCCCTGTTACTGGAATGAGCAGCGGTAACAGCAGATACTTTAGCAGCTACATCGAGTGCTGGGAAGAAATACTTTCTCAAAGTGTTTGTGCTTTTCAGTGGTTAGGCCGCACCGGGAGGGGTGGAAGGCTGGCTGCTGTCTAGGAGAACTAACAGTTTAAGAATGGTAGTGGCGGGGCTGATACCGAGGCCTCACATTTCCACAACCGGGGTCAGGGGACGGAACCAGGTACGGATGAAAGAAAGAGGAGAAGTACTTAGCCCTGTTCTCTCTACCCTTCACTTGCTCTTTTTGGAACAATAATTTTCCAAATTTGTGAGATGGAGTGGCTAATCTGATTGCTCCTGATCACCATGGTGCTCCTTAGAAGCCAGAAAGCTCCCCTCGTCTCCCAGCTCCTTGGCCATGCCTCTGTCTAAACGGCAGCCCCACGCACACGCCTCCCGTAATGGGTTTAGGCAGGTCTGTCTGCTCTCCCAGGTCCAGTTCCTTAGCTTGCATCTGGGCGGGCAAGTCAGCTGTGTCGTTTTGTGTCCTGACTTTGTTTTTGGTCCCATTGCCATTCTTCGACCTCGCTCTCCCATTAATAAAGCTGAAATTTCAATTTGGCTCATTTGTTTCTGCTGGTTGTTATGCCAGAGAAGTAGAGGTAGAAAGTGAGCACAAACCTCCTGAACCATCAAAACTTAGAAACCTGGAGGGACCATTAGGAAGCTTGACTGTCCTAAATGATCTGTGGTTGTTTCGCCCAAACAGATACAGGAGCATGTAGAATTCTTATGTCCTGTTGCTCATTTTAGTACACGGTGCATTGCATTTGAAGCTTTACTGTTTGGATTCTTGAATGGGTTCTTCATAATAACTGCTCTGCTTCTAAGTGAGGGCACTGGAAGAGGGTTGGGTGGCCAGCTCAGAGCACTGAGAACCCTGAGTGAAGGTGCTACCACCATGTAGACCAGGTGCTCAGTGGAGTATTGAGCATTTGGTTGTGTTCTGCGGTGCACAATAACTCCGACATGGGTCCTGCCCTCAGGGATTTACAGTCTAGTGATGAGATCAGGCAGGGATGCATGTGTGTTGGGGTTGGGGTGGGGGGGGCCTGTTTAGGGGACCAAGGGTGGCATTGCGGTGGAGCCAGCACCATGCCTAACACAGTAAGTAGTTATTTATTGTGAGTTAGGGAGTAGTATTAAACTGATGATCTGCATGTGCACAAATAAGCTGAAGGACAGGCTAGGATTTTTAATTGCAGGAAAGCCACTGAGGCAGGAGAATTTGAGAGTCATGTAATTCAAAAATTGCATGGGGGAGGTAGCTTGGAGGTATACATTCTGTAGTGCCCCTAATTTCAGGCTGTGAAATTTCTTCAAAGGTTTTTGAGCTGAGGGGTATGATGATCAGAGAAATGCATTAAGAGAATGAACTTGTCAGAAACTTGAAAGCTCTGGCCTGGGAGAGAGGCTGGGCAGAGTAGCTGGGAGAAAGGATGCAGTCACATCATGAAGCAGCCTGTATTCACAGAGAAAAACCAACAAAAGGAAGAGCCTGCCATTTTCTCCAAGTGTTCTGACATTCTTTATTCCTGAATTAGATCCATTTGTGCAACATGTGAACCAAGAACTGAAAGAAAAAGAAATTCAGGCTGTTGCCACAAATCCCAAAATTGCCCATCAGCTAAAAGTAAGTGTTTGCTTGGTCGTCCCAGTCACAGGGGAGAAAAACTCCCAGTACAGCGGTGGCCTCGGGTTTTAGCAGTCTCCCCGAATGCAGGCCCGCGTGGCAGGCAGCTCGATGGGGGAGCAGGACACAGGAGGCTGGAAGAGCCTAGTGGGGCCCAGGTGTAATGAGCAGACACAGGGAAGTGGAGTGTGGGAGCCAGATAAGCTAGGAGTGTTGGAGACAGTACACCGGGGTTTGGACCAGCATCTGCAATGGGCTGTTAACAGGACCTAAGTCAGGACCTGCCATCCTGATCTTCACCGTTCTCATCTGTTAGAAGAGATGAGAACCACAAAACAAAGTAATTCACTGACTGACCCATAGCAGGAGTTCAGGAAAACAGTTCAGCTACTCCTGCCGTTCATTGGCTTGAAATATCAGATAGAGATTCCTGAGCAAATTACTCAGCTATGGAGCCGTTTTTGCTTTGTTTTTTTTGTTTTTCCACCCACTGATGCTCTTCATGAGAGTTGCTCATCCTTTTTGAATTGAAAATTATATTGAGATGATAATTATAGATGCAGTTGTAAGAAATAATACAAAGATGTTTCTTATGCCCTCTGCCCAGTTTTCCTCAATGGTAACATCTTGCAAAACCCTGTGATAGTACAATATCACAGCTGGGAAACTGATACTGACAGACCTCTCTATCTTATTCACATTTCCCCAATTTCACTCCTACTCTGTGTGTGTTTGTACTGTTTTATCACACGTGTAGGTTCCCCTGTCCACCACCATAGTCATGAAACAGAACATTCCAGCACCATAGAGATCCCTCCTGTTTCCCGTTACTCTTTTATAAGTACCCCCACCTCCCTCTCCCCCATTCCTAATAATTGATAACCACTAATCTGTTTTTCATTTTAATAATTTTGTCATTTTAAGTGTTTGAAAAAGATTGACTCTTATAATCTCTTTGAACCTCAGCATTTCCTAAACTATAAGAAGAACATAGTATGTACCTTGTGCGTTATTATGAGGATCAAGTGAGATGACCTAGAAATCACCAGAGGTCTTGGTAAATGATGAAGTGAATATAAGGTATTATAATTCATTCCTAATTGAGCTCTTGATCTGTCTCTTCCCTAGTGGCCCATCCTGGGCCAGCTGGTCTTTTCATCCAAGTTTCAGAAGTCAGAAACATTTAAACCCCCAAAGGACGTTGACTTAAAGTCACTTTATCTCCACAAGCCGCTGGAGTCCACCTGGACCAGGACCAACAGCCAGTTCCTCTCTGAGCTCCACAAGTCAAGGGGCCCCTTCACACCCCTTCAGAGGGAGCTCTTCCTCATCATGAACTCTTACCGGGACCTGTTCTACCCGGAGAGGACAGCTCTGAAGAACGGGGAGGAGGTGCGTCACGTGTACTGCCTGCACGCCATAAACCACGTCCTCAAGGCCAACGCCCAGGTGCTGGGCAACAACAGCCGCCGCAGGAGCCTGAAGCTGGGCGTGGGCGACGACGATGACTTCCGGGACCAGGGGCTCACAAGGCCCAAGGTGAGCGCGGCAGGGGGCTTGGCCCTCAGGTGAGGCCGCACGGTGCTGCCACACCAGTACCAGGCACTGAGCAGGTGTGCAGGTATGTCCATGGTTAGGACTGAGTGAGTCCAAGCGTGAGCTTCTCGGATGGGCCAGGTGCTGTCAGCGTGCTGCAGACTGCCCAGGGGACTGCTTCTAACCGTGGGTCTGCCTGAAACTCGTGAGTAGGCGGTCCCACCATGATAATTCTCCGTATAAACCCTGGACATGTGTCAGGCTCCATTGTAAATCTCTCTGTGATTGTCGGAGCTGGGTGGGACCTTAAGGAGCCTTTTATCCAGCCCCTACATAGCACAGGTCTGGACTGAGACCTAGATTTGTAGGGGCCTTGCTAAAGGGAACCGAGGGAGGGGCAGAGGTAAGACTAGAGCCAAGGATCCTCTTCACTAAGCCACATAAATATGCAGATTTTGGAAAAGGAAAATCCCTATTTTTCTATTGTATAGTCATTGCTGCTTAAAGCCGTTTTATTTGAGCTCAAGCCTAAGCTCTAGCAGGTTTAGGGCTTTGATGGAAAATGTTCTTTAATTCTGTCTACACTTCTCACGATTCTATGGCGCTAGACCCTCCTCCTTAGCCCGGGTTTCTCCATAGTGAGGAAGCCTCATCTTTCACATGGTTCTCACTGACCATACTAGGATTCTCTGGTTTAATACTGGTGTGGCTTTCAGAGATTGCTTCATCCATCTTCCTCATTTGACAGCTGGGGAAACCAAAGCCTGGGCACTTGCCAACTGTCACAGCCGGGACAGTAACTCGGCCCTCCTCTCTCGGTCTGTCGACCCTGCGGTGTCCCCGGCTGTTACTGTCCCCTCTGGCTGTGCTGGTGGCCTGTCTGGGAATCTACCTCGGGGTCTTGACTGACCATCAGGATTATTAGGTTATCTGTTTCCATTTGCCACAAGAAGAGACAGATTACCCAGGAAGCATGTTTAGAATTTGGTGAATTGCACGATCTCACTGGGGTTATTTTCACTGATTATATTGTTTACAAAAGTATAATTAGAAATTAATCATTTATTAAGCTTTATTATTTTTATTAACAGTTGTAACTTGAAGCATTTTAGGACATGTTTGGAAAACAGTCCTATATTTCCCATTAAAATAGGATATTTCAGAAATGCTTTATCATCATTTCTGAAAATTGTGCTACAGAATGTACTAGAAAAACGGTGATGCTTTAGTTCTCTTTCCTTACCAGCTTTCTTGTGTTCTACTTAATACAGCTAATTCATTTTTTATTCAGCATGTGTTTGTTCCTTGGATCTTCTGTGGAAAACAGAAGTGAGTCGTATTTCTTGTCCTTGAAGAAAGTGTGTGTTTATAGCCTGGGGGTTTGCTAGTGGGCTCCTCTGTTAAAGGCACTGACTTAATGGTACCTAGAAATAATTTGCAGATTCTGCGTGAGAATTGCCCCCCATGGAACTCCGAGTTTGCAGTCCGCGGGACATGGTGCCACAGGCCTGAGCCAGGCTCCGTGCACAGCGGATGACAGTGTCCCTGGCTGGGGCTGCTGCCAGCTCCCGCGAGCTGCCCTCGCTGCCCCTGCCCACTGAACTGCCTCTGCCCACCGTGTGCCCCTTGCTGCTTATAGGTGCTGATCGTGGTGCCATTCCGGGAGGCCGCTTTGCGGGTGGTCCAACTCTTCATCAGCCTCCTTGAGGGCGACAGCAAGAAGAAGATAATTGTAAGCAACAAAAAGCGGTTTAACGGAGAGTATGGCTTCGATCCCGAGGAGAGACCGCCCAACCTGAAGAGGCCCGAGGACTATGAGGCTGTGTTTGCCGGCAACATCGACGACCACTTCAGGATAGGTGAGTCCCCTCGTCACCCGCGGGACCTGCGGTGTGAGGCCCCCACGGATGGAGCTTGGGGTCTGGCGTTGTCGCAGTGGGCCAGTGGCTCCGAGTCCCAGCAGAGCCATGGTGCACTGGAGACGTCCTATCTGCCAGGAGAGCAGTTGCTGTGGCTGAGAGGGTGACACTGGCTGATGGGGTGGAGCGTCTCTGAGGATGTGTGTTACATAAGAGGCAGTTACACATTTATAACAGAAATGTCTCCGCACACTCATAGCTAGGGGCACATGTGCTACAGGAATTCTTGGGGGAGCTGGCAGTGATGGGCTGAGGGGCTTAGTCTGGGGGTGCTGAATAAACTGTCTGCATAATGGTGGACTCCCTCCTGCTTGCTGTGTAGACTGCCTGCCCCCGAATTGTTGCCACTCGGGATTTACTCCTGCCCAGCTGTCCACAGTTTTGCTTGTCTCTCCTCATTCAGCTCCCATGTACTTGGTTGGCTGTACGTGGATAAAGTTCTTGGAAAAGTTCATTAGTCAGATATGCTCAGACATTTATTAACCACCTTCAAGAAGCTGGGGATATAGAAATAAAAGTGATGGTTCCTACTCTTAGGGCAGCCCAGCCTAACAGGGAAGCAGGCAGCACAGAATGAGAGGTGGGTGCTCTCAGGGCATTTAAAGCAGCCTCCTTACCCACAATGGGCATGAGGCTGTGTGGGATTTAGCCACTTAAAACAGAGGGGTGTGGTCAGGGTGGAGGGAGAGGTTTCAGAGGAGAAAGTGGGAAGGCAGAGGCCTTAGGCTAAAGAAGTGGGCGTGACCTAAGGTTCACACTGGCTTCTGCAGGGCTGGTGTGTAAGATGCAAGGGGACGAGAGCTGATGTCCAGTTTTAAACTTGAGCACGTTGCTGATACGTCAGCCTTGAGCTCAGGAAGGAGATGTGGGCGTTAAGTACAAATTTGTGTGAAGGTCATATTGAAACTGGTTATCAAATGAATTTACCCCAAGTTCTATACAGAGTGAAAGTTGATCTTGAGGGTGAATCCAGGGATTTCTGGAAGAGCTTTTTGGATCTGGAAAGATCCGTAAGGGCCAGGTCAATGATAGAAGAGAAAGTTAGTGTTGAAGTCCTGGAAACCACCAGTGAGGAGCAGACCATAGCCCGTCTGTGTGCAGAGTGCTGTGTGATTCACGACCAGAAACACTGACGTGCCATTGACCTGACAGTGGACAGCTCTGGCTGGCCTGAGCTACCCTCTCAGTGATTCTGAGCCTCGGAGGCTGGACTGTGGTGCATTGAGGAGTGAGTGGGAGATTTCGAAGTTGAGACAATTTGGGGAGAAGTTTGACAGTGAAGCAGAGGGAGAGAGTAGGAGCGAGAAGGGACCCAGATGCAAGAGAGGGATGATGATGGTGGTGGTGAGTTGAATCATTAAAGCGCTTTGAGCAGTGATATGCTAAAGGGAACGGTGTGGAAGGTACGAGGACAGGGCTGCTTTGTGAGGGTGGAAGCTAACGGCTGGGCAGCGAAGAACAGACTGATGTGTGCGTGGCTGCTTTGCATAGGTGTGGCCATACTCCAGAGAAGCATCCGCCTCTACGCCCCCTTTTACTCCTCGGACATCATCATTGCGTCCCCTCTGGGCCTCAGGACCATCATCGGCGCAGAAGGAGAGAAGAAGAGAGATTTTGACTTTCTGTCTTCTGTGGAGCTTCTCATCATTGATCAGGCTGACATTTACCTGATGCAGAACTGGGAGCATGTCCTGGTAACGCTGGTCGTTTGCATTTGGAGGGATAAGCAGCTCAGTGGTTTAAGTCCTACTGGGTTGTTTAAGTCCAGATTTAACCTCAGTTTAAAACAGGGATGTAGTACACATTTCCCAGTTTGAAAGTGGAAAATTTTGTCCCGCTTCTACCGACGTATTGGTCAGTATACTATCAGAAGAGATCAAAGTTCTTGTCAATGTTTTCAATTCTCCAGAAGAGATTTCTTCTCTTAAAGGTCACTTCTGCCAGTAGACCACTTTGGTGTGGGTGCGTAGGTGGGTGGGTGATTGACAATCCTCCCCTGTGCCAGGAACGTTTTTACCTGACATGATCCTCGTACAGTTAGTGCCTTTTTTTTTTTGGTTGGGTCTTCAGTGGAGTTGGGAATATTGCCCGTGATTTTTTAACATGTGATCTTAAATTTTGCAGAGAAACGTAGGATGGCCTATCTATCCCCTTATTCTAGTTTGTGGTGTAGTTTATTCTTCCTCTCCACATACTCTGCAGTGTTGTCAGTTTTAGGACTAAAAACTTGTACTTTGGAACAATCCCATCACAGAACTATAAGTTTGTTTGTTTTTAAGGCCTATGAGAACTTACATTTCCTATAGCCTCAGGGCTTGCAGGAAGTTTGGAACAAATAAAGGGGAGTACTTACAAGATGGGAATAAGTTTGTATTACTTGTTACCCTTCAATATGTATTATGAGAAAAATACAAATGCGTGGAACGGGCACATGTGGTGGCTCTGGGAGTCTCCTGATGTTTGAGAGTCAGGTCATTGAAGGCTATCAGCTCTGTTTTCCATGTCATTTCCCTTGTCCAACTGTGGGAGTGAGTAACCCAGAGAGTGACCAGAGTGGCATGTCAGAAGCTCCTTTTAAAGGAAGATTCCTTTAGGTACCATTTTGATGCTCTTTGAAAGGTCCACGAAATGGCCAGGTTAACTTCTTGTTGGGGGTGTTTGCCTGACTGGGGGCAAGTCACTCGCTCATCTGAGCCTCAGTTTCCTTCTTGTAATTTGGGAAATGGCAGTATGTACTTTATGCACGGGGATAAATAAGGTGACAGATGTGTAGAATGCTCAGTGAACACTAATGGTGGCGTCCTTTCTGCTGAAAGCATCTGATGAACCATGTGAACCGGCTGCCCTTGGACTCTCACGGGGTGGACTTCTCCCGAGTACGCATGTGGAGCCTCAGTAACTGGTCCAGGTTCTACCGCCAGACGCTGTTGTTCGGGGCCCTGCAGGATGCACAGATTAACTCTCTGTTCAGCAAGCACTGCGTCAACGTGCAGGGCCAGGTGGGCTCCTCCTCCCTCCTCCTCCTTCCTCCCCCTCTTCCCTCCACCCCCTGCTCCCTCCCCTGTCCTCCCCACTCTTCCCTCCCTCCTCCTTCCTCTCTGGGTCATCAGGCAGTGTTGGGTGCCACTCGGGTCATGAGGCGGAAGGAGGACGCTTGGTCAGCAGTGGGCCTGGTACTCCACCTGATGCTCTCTCTGACTCCCGGCAGGTGGCCGTGAGGAATGCCCCCATGACAGGTTCCATCAGCCACGTGCTGGTGCAGCTCCCGCACGTCTTCCAGAGGATGGAGGCCGAGAACCTAGCTTCGATGATCGATGCCAGGTACCTGCCTACCCCAGTCCCACCAGACACCTGGGGCCCACACACCGGGTGTGCGTTTGGCATAGAAATGTAGAGCTGGGTTCCTGCTGGTTTTCACTGACTACCAGGTACCAGATGAGATGAGATCGTTGAGTACGATCATGCCATTGACTGGAGGAGACTGAAGCCCAGGGACACAGGGTCCTTGGCTTGGTTCCCATAGCTAGTTGGTGGCAGGGCTAGTGCTGCAAATCAGGACCCCTTCCCTCCAGATGGTGGCAATTTTAAATGACATTACACTCCTTAGTGCTGCAGAGTGTCCCGTGTCAGCCACCTAACTACGCCCTTCAGGGCAAGGACTGTTTTTTGTCATTCTCTCTACCTGTTTCTTCTGTCTTGTGTTTCATCAGGGACCCATGGTAGCAGGATGGGGTTGAGCGTATGGGAGACGTTCGGCAGTTACTTGTTGGCTGGCTAGCTGATGACAGACTGAATGAGTGAGTGACTGATGTGGTTAGAGACTGCCCAGAACACTGTTATTACTGTCTCCTCTTTACGCTGCGTGGTGCTAGGGCGTTTTTCTAATATGCTTGTCAGCCTTTACTCTGAGGTGATCTCTTTGTGATGCCTAAGCCCTACTGGCCGCTCGGGGGACATGGAGGGGGACTGTGACTTGCCCAGAGCCACTCAGCAGTGACACCAGAGGCTCAGCTCTAAACCACTGACTTCACCCTTTTTCTTCCCAAATCAGGTTTCACTTCTTCGTGAACAAGATTCTGCCGCAGTACCGCGATGCGGTCATGTCGCACACGCTCGTCTATGTCCCCTCGTACTTTGACTTTGTGCGTCTCCGCAACTACTTCAAGAAGGAGGAGCTGAACTTCACACACATCTGCGAGTACACGAAGCGGTCTGCTGTCTCCAGGGCCAGACACTTCTTCCGTCAAGGAGAGAAGCAGTTTCTGCTCCTCACCGAGCGCTTCCACTTCTACAAAAGGTAAAGTGGTGCCGAGTTTCAGTGCCGTCTCGGGGGAGCACAGGGCCGCATGCAGGGGGTTCTGCGGTGCCGTGGGGCCTCCGCAGAGAGGCCAGTCTCGGGGCTGCACCATCTTTTCTTAGGGGGGGGTAGTGTCCTCTCTGAACGGGCGTTGTTGGAAAAGGCTGTGGAAACCAGTGCGGGGCTACAGCATTCCTGTGCCTGTGGTCAGACACCTCCAGGAAGACATTACAGAGCTGAATGGGGACAAGTGACAACAGGAAGCGTGGGGACCTGTAACAGAAGCACAGACAATATGGGCTGAGGCATCTGCAGGGTGGCAGCTGAGCGCACTGTCAGTGTTGAGAAAGTTCCGGTGTGTCCAGAGAGGCCCCGCCGAGAAGAGCCAGGCCCGCGGTGCTCGAGGTGGGCGCAGAGTGAGGGGCCGTCAGCGTTTGGTTAGCTTCCCTGCCGTGTCACTTTGACAAAATAAGTTGCCCCCCCTCCCTTTTTTTAAAAATTCTAATTGGTGTGTTGGTGACGTTGAGCCTGGATCTGTCTGGGGGTAGTTGTCACCCTTTGTGCCCCCAGAGCTCAGGCACTTCCTTGTCTGTCTAGTTGTCGCTGCTGCTGCCAAACAGAAATGCCCCTTTGGACCCTCCCCAGAGAGAGATGGAAATGGCCTCCTGTTACCCCTTCCTTCCTGATTCACAGTAATGTCCAGTGAATCTAAGTGCTGACTTTGCTGTTTGATTACCTCTCGATCATGTGTTTTCTCAGAGAATCTCTAACATGCAAGCAGACGTCTTCCAGGAGCATGTTGGGTGATGTGTTGATGCGGCATTGCCTTTAGTTTGCACTGATACTGGGATAACGTTACCACGAAGGGAGGAGGGGCCCGGCAGCCCAAGGGGCAGAGCAGCAGTGATCTGGCTGCTCTCCGGCTGTCCTACTGGTCACCTGGCAGTGGAGAGCTGAGAGGTGACGACACTTGTGTTTCCTGGACTCCGTCCCTAGCTGCCCAGATAAGGACCAGAGAGTGTTTGTTAATGAATGCCTGCTGGTTGGCATCACTGTGTGCTTTGTCCCAGTAAGTCGTTTTCATTCCTGTTGGACAGTCGTATTGGGGGGAGTTTGTACACAGCGGGTCTTAAGAGCCCTTGGTTTTCTATCAGCTGACAAATGAAAGCAAGCCCTTCCAGCAAAGTGCGTAGTTTGGAAACCTTCCCAGTGCAGTTGTCTTAGCAAGTGTGAATTACGCTGGGATGAAGATGGCTCTCAAAAGCAGCTTTTCAAGGACAGGGCATGATGTCCTACTTAGGAGGAAGCAGCCCTTTCTCTTCGGTAGGCGGGACAGTCCCTGTCTTACACCGTTCATTTATTTACCAAACCATTTTTGCCCACAAAGTCATAAAGATAAACCGAGCGTGTGCCATTTGCTGTATTCCCTGTACCAGGCGTATCTGCATTGAAGATAAATGGGGAAAATGTGCTTCAGAGTTCTGCAGCTGCTAATTATCTCAGGGCTGCCAGCTGTAGAATATTTTGCTTGAGAGATCACCAAGGTAATGATGAGTATTTTGATCTGCAATGCCTTTGTGGGTTGATTAGCCAATAGAATTCCTTCTTTATGGAAAGGTGATGTTGAAAGGTGAGCCCAGGTATGGGTTACAGTTGCAGTTTGGAAGAAGAGGGTCTCCAGAGAGATCAGAATGAGCCATGGGATAAGAGGGCAAGGATAGCTTATCCTCTGTGAATAAAATAAAATTCCCAAGGCCGTCTAATGGTAGCAATGTGTGCGAGAGTCTAGCAGGAGAAATTAGAACCTCATTGATCGACCTGGTCCCGACCATCCGGCGAGGACTCCCCCCACCTCCAGCATTGCTGTGGGACCCCAGAGGGAACCATCGACCTGGCCCCGACCATCCGGCGAGGGTCCCCCCGCCCCCAGCATAGCTGTGGGACCCCAGAGGGAACCATCGACCTGGCCCCAACCATCCGGCGAGGGGTCCCCCGCCCCCAGCGCACAGCACTGTGCGGCAGGGAAGGAAGTGCAGTGCACAAGCTGCTGAAACTGATTGCTTCCCCATAATGCCTGACGGGTCCTCGGGCAGGGTTTTGTAAATGAATGAACTTGGGACATCTGCCATGGCGTTAACACGTCTGCTGAGTGACAAGAAAAGACTGATGGCTCTGCACTTACAGTTTACACGGTTTATGTTATGTGCCGGCTCTGGCCTCATCTCCATTGCAGAACGTTCTGTTTTGCCTAATTATAAGCAGGGTAGTGTTAAATTGTAAGTGCCTGCTTCTTAAGTTTTCTGTGACAGATTTCTAATCTGAAGTCTATTCTCCACCTTGTGGCAGTCTGCCCAGAGTAGGCCCAAGAAATGCAAATTTATTTTATCATTATTTTAAGCCAAACACGAGGAATGTAAATATGTTGTCACAAAACTAAGCCCTTCCAGCCCAAATTGGAATAACCTTTGGTCTGTTACACCATGATCGTCTTCCGTGCGCACGAAGCAGTGAGCGCGAGCCATGTCCTGTACATCTCTCAGGTAGCGTTTCCACACATTTCCTCTCTCCTTCCTCTTCTGCCAGGTACACGATCAAAGGCATCAGGAACCTGATTTTCTATGAGCTGCCAACCTACCCGCACTTCTACAGTGACGTCTGTAACATGCTGAGGGCCACCAGCAGCGGGGAGGAAGCCACGTGGACCTGCACGGTCCTCTACTCCAGGTACGACGCCCAGCGGCTGGCCGCGGTGGTCGGCGTGGAGCGGGCTGCGCAGATGCTGCAGTCCCAGAAGAGCGTCCACCTCTTCATCACGGGGGAGACGTGAGCCTCTGCTGAGCAGGACGCAGCATACAGCGGGCTCCAGCTGCCTGATCCAGTTTCGGTCACTTGTACAGACAAGAGTGCCGGGCAGCTTCATGCCTGACACTTCTCTCTTCAGGTCTCATGTCCCTGAAAAGTTCAGTGTAAACCACAGTGTGGTAACTCCCACCTCTGAGAGGTCCAGAGGGCGTGAGCGGGACCCTGTGAGGTTGATAGAAGGAAACCTGTCCTTGTGAATCTTTGTAAGCCACGAATCCTTTCACTGTGGTTTTACCTCGAGTTTATCACGCGTGGTCAGTTCTTTCAGATTTGTTTGTTTCTGTTTGACGTGCATGTCGTCGCTGGTGAGCGTCCTGTAAGAAATTGAAATACTTCTTGCTGCTGAATAGCATCTTAATTTTGGATCACACAGGTTTTATGTAATAGAACTTTTATTTTTCCCAGCCAAATTTTAAAACTGTGCATATTCTATTTTAATCCAACCTGGAAGAGTGTATTTATTCACTGATCTTTTTTTATCTCATAGTAAATGTTTTAGTTAAAATATACTTAAATTATTATGTAAAATGTCTACGCTGTTTCAATAAATAATTCTGTGAAACTCTTGATATTGAAATATCCATCTTCATCATTAGTATAGTCATGTTTAAGTCATTCATATAACATAAAAGTGAAGTTGCACTTTTTAAAACATTTTCATTTTGAAATATCCCCCCAAAAGGACCTGAAACATTTGAGAGTAAGCGTCTAGCCTAACAACCATCTCTCCTAAAAGTCAACCCTGAATTTAGCAGGTGTTTCCTACAAACAAGGACATTTTTCTCTATACCCCCTCAAGCAGCCATGAAATCAGGAAATCGCCATTAATGGCTTATTACTGTCTATCTAATCCTTGGGTCCCATTTGGTTCTCGCCAGGTGTCCCAGTAGTGACCTTGATTGCAGAAGGACGCAGTTCAGCATCACCTGCTGCTCTCAGCTGTCGTGTCTCCGTAGTGTCCTCTGTCCTGGAACAGCACCTCAGTGCTTCATGGGCTTTCCTGACCATGACCGTTTTGAAGGTCACAGGCCATCTGTTTTGCGTGTTCTCTTGTGATCTTTGGCAGGAGCAGCACGGAAGTGAAGCCGTGTCCTCACTGCCTCTTGTCCCATCACGGGTGACGCCACCCAACTGCGTGGGGAAGGTGGTGTCCGCTGGGCACTTCCCCTGTGGAGTTGCTCTGCCCCTCTGTTTATTCATTAGACCAGCATGGACTTGTGTCACCCCCTGATCACTAGTACCGTATTTTCCGGCGTATAAGACGACCGGGCGTATAAGACGACCCCCTAATTTTACAGTTAAAACATAGATTTAGGCCTATATTCGCTGTATAAGACTACCCCCCACTTCCGAGGCTGTAGTCTTATACAGCGAATATAGGCCTAAACCTATGTTTTAACTAAAATTAGGGGGTTGTCTTATACGCCGGAAAATACGGTAGGTTTTCTTCAGTTGCTTCAGGGGCCCCCTTCAGGCTGTGGCCTGTGTCTTTTGGGCCTTTCCCCCTGATACTTGGGCACGTCCCTGTTTTCTGACACCGCAAGACATTCCAGGCGCGTCTTGTATTTTCCCTGCTCCGGCCCTGCGAGTGGAAAGTGATTGTAAAGCTAAGACTTGAGTGCGAGGCAATGCACTCTGCTGTGGAACCACCCGTCCCAGGTCATCTCAGCGGTCAGAGCTTCAGAATGTTTGCACGTGTGCACGTGCACACACGGGTGTGCACACAGCCTCTGAAGTTATTTTTGTATCCATATATATTGCAAACCATGAATTCGCACCGTACCTGGTCTGACACCCCCGGGTCCCTTCTGTTTCTGTCCCTTTTCATATCTAAGTCCCTTCGCAGGTAGTGACACATGTGTCCCTTGACCCTCAGTGAAACAACTCTTAATTGGTACAGGTTATCATCTACTTGGACACATTTAAAATTGCTTATCCAAAAAAAAAAGTGAAATTATTTTTCGGGTAGTCTTCCTGCTATTTAAATATACATTTTTATTTCTTTTCTAAACATGGGAAGGAGAATTATTCATTCTATACATAGATGGGTTCCTAAAATTGCTAAAAGCTAGGTGACAGTCAAACCTGTGGAGCCCGGGCTGCAAAGAACTTCATGTCCACAGAGTGCCCTGTGCCTTCTGGCCTATCGGTGTTGCTGTTCACCGAGGGGCTTGTATGTTACGAAAGACGTGAGTTCATCTTCCTTGTTCAGAGAGAGGAGGGAGGGGATCCGGTGACCCCCATCTTCTGTTTCCATGTTCTCTCCCCTATGAACTGTAGCTAATCGGATGGCTCTTATCATCACTGTTCACCAGACTCCCAAACCTGCGGCTCCTCTGGACCTCCACTCATTCGAGAGCCTGGAGTTCAGGTCCAGCAGGTAGCCCTGGGAACGCGCATGCTGGTAAACATCCCTAGCGATCTTCAGGCTGCCTCGTAGCCAGCCAGCCACTGCTTGCCTGTAGTGAACTCTGAGGACTCGAGCTGCGGACAAAGCATTGCTTCTGCTCCTGGCTCGGCACCCGGGAAAGACGGGAAGCCCCGGCAGCTGGCCCCAACTCAGTCCATTGCACAGAGCTGCACCCTGCAATGGTTTCATTAAAAGGATGGCTTGGGGGTGCCAGGAGAGCTCAGCAGTCATTACAAAGGCCGGCGTTCGATTTCCGCCCCTGGCCCATGCAAACCCTGCGTAAACCCTACAGGCTGAGCTGCGGCACAACTGGTAGCCGCCAGGATGGCCTGGCAGAGAAGGCTCTCGCCTCCCATGTGGGAGGCCCCCAGTTCGGGTCCCACCCCTCCTGGTCCTGTGTCCACTGTGTGAAATGAAACGGTGTCACAACTATGGAGACTGCTCTGGGCCCTCCCCCTTATCTCTCAAATAATAAAAATAAAAAGATGCCGTAACATAAGGTTTTGCACACACACTGTAAGGGGGAGGAGTGGGCCTTTTGGACCATGGACGAAGATGCATGAGCTGGAATTACGTGCTGTCTTGATCGGTTTCCCAGCAAGGCTCATTCGCAGCAAGTGGTGCTACGGTGCCTGTTGAAAACAGGCAGACGAATGGTGCCAATCCTGGGAGGTAGGATTGTAAGGTAGGAAGAGCAACTTACCCAGAAAGTAAGGCTTTTTAAACTTCGTTGTTCCCTTCCCCATAGTCACAACAACTAGCTTATTAGCACTTTTCTCTTTGAGAGGAAAACAGCTTTGAATCATGAATGCTTCCTACAGCTAGCCGCACCATGTGCAATAATCAAACGAACAAGAACTAGGTAATCAGAGAACCAGCAGCAGCTAGACAGCCCTCTGCTGCCTTCCCGAGGGCTTGTGATTGAACGCAGATGGCTCCTGCGGGAGGCGGAGTGTGTCCCTGCTGACTTCTCACACCCCAGAGGTTCCGGAGGGCTCGTGAGTCTCTGAGCCCCTGACTGTGCCCTCGTGGGGGCAAAGAGCCAGGCTGCTCAGGGAGGCGGGGGCAGGCAGGTTGCCCAGCCTTTGCAAGGCCGCAGGAGAGGACGTCCAGGTAGCAGTTTAGAGTTGATGAGCCTGGGGTCTCAGGATCATAGAAGGCCTGGGGTGAGGGAACAAGCTGCAAGTTCTTTATAATCATCAGAAGAGCCTTGTGCAACCTGCAGGTGGCCTCGAGGTGCCAGAAGCTTTGCAGAAGAGCATGGTGGAAATCAGACTCTGCTGTCGGGCTGCATGCTCTGAGCAGGGTGCCCTCACAGCTAGCCCACCCTCTTTTTCTTCCACCCCGTCTCCTCGCCTCTTTCCCAACTTTCCTCCCTTTAAAGGAGTTACAGTAGTCATCTTCACTGCCATGTTCCTACTGTGGACTTATTTTAAAAAGTTTTTCTGGAAGCCTAGCCAAATAGAATTCTAAACGAATTACGGTCCATGAATTGGGAGCAGGTGCACGGTTATGCACAATGGTCTTCGGAAGACGAAAGAGAGAGGAGAGCTCACTCTCACTCCTCTGGGCCTCGCCGTTCCCTCCCAAGTGGAACCCTGTGTTCCGCTGACGGGAGAAGGGGTGTCCCTTCCTAGGCCATGTGCTCCAACCAGAGCTGCAGGAAAATCCTATGCCCTGAAAATGAACAGATGTTCCTGTGTTCCTGTTCAAGTCTGCTTGGCTTCTGTTTCCCTTCTATATGAGGACTTTCTGCAGATGTGCTTGCTTTCCATGCATTTCCCTATAACTCCAGGGCTCCCCTACACCTCTGGCCATACTCATTAATCCCATGGGAGCTGAACACACGAGGAAGGACAGCTTCAGGCCTCCATCCAGCAGGTCTCCGTAGTCGGCGCTCCACGGGAGTCGTGGCTGAGGTCTGACTGTCACAGGGCTTGTCCACCCCATGCAGGGGACTCCCTGGGGAGTAGCTCTACCCCAGTGTCAACTGCACTGCTGGAGAAACGCCCGCACTGCTTGTCCTCCCAATGGCCTCACACACCCAGGACCAGAGTGACAGTCCTCGGCTGCTCCTGGCCCAGCGGTCATGTTCTTCGGAGTTGGCTCTGCGGCTGCCAGAGACCAGGTGGGAGCTGTGGCCTCGCTGACACAGAACGGGGAAGGAAGGCGTGTCTGCCGCTTGGCCGGCGTGGAAGCTGCACTCAGTTCCTGTCCATCTGTTCTCCCGCTGAGCCACGGCCAAAGCTGGCTACTTCATGCCAACCCCAGAGATGGCACGGAGCCCCGTGTCCTGCAGCCTTGGCCTTGCTGCTCTCTGCAGCCCCCCATCTGCCCGTTTGATTCCCCCCTGGAGAGACGGCCTGGGGCCCCCAGCTGGTGTTCGACCAGAGATGTTCTCCAAATGATGGGACCCACGTCACCACCAACCTAACGGCAGCTGTGGGCAGGTCCTCCCGGCCACGGCCCAGCCTTGTCCGCTTTATACAGTCGGGAGTCATTCGCTGTCTATACGGGGACTTCAGAGAATGTGGAAGAGACGGCTATGGTTCACCTTCTGTATTGTGTGACATTCTAAAGGGGAATCTATGCTTCTGAAAGCTCAGCGTATACGGTAGAGGATTATTGAAGGCATATCTTTAACTTCTTTGCTGCTCTGTTTATATTTGGTCCATCGAGCTTTACCCAGAGAAATTAAAAAGAGATTTTTTTTTTGAGAAAATAAATTCTTAATAGCAGGCCAAGTAAAAATTAAGAAGATATCTTTTCTTGAAACACACACCTACTCAGAAAAGCAGCACAACAGTGGTTAAAATCCTGGGTGCTACAGCGAAGCTGCCTGGGCTTCAATCTTTGCTACTTTCTAGTTGTGTGATTTTTGTCAAATTCCTTAAACTCTCTGTGCCTCAGTCGCCACATCTGTAAAATGGGCATGGTAATAATACTACCCATCTTTAGAGCTGTTATAATAATTGAGGTACTTAATTCATGAAAGGCCACTTAGAACACTGCCTGGCACTAGTGAGTGTTTAACTAGTAGTTGCAGACCTTCCCATTCCCATTACAAATCTAAAAAATAAAAATAAACCAAGGAAAGTCATGGAGCACCAACTGCTATTTTGGATGATTCTTGCTTATCAGCCTTAAACTTTTCCAGTGAATAAAAACAAAATTTTGAGAGCGAATGCATCAGTAACTAGCTGTAGGGATTTTACTCAGCAAATTCTAGCTCTTAAGGATGGGGAAGGGTGAAAGTTTTATGAGTTATAAACACCAGGTGGCACTATAAACAAGACGAGGAGCAGGCTCTTCACCTGTAGACTCTTGTCTCTCCTTGCCTTCCTCCCTCCCTCCCCCACCCCTGCTCCACTCTTAGTATTTTTGCAACTCCAACGCATAGAAAATTTAGAAACTCAAAGACAAAAACTTGAGGTATAATTTAATTTATATTAAGTTAACACCTTATAAAAATGATTCCACAGGTAGTGCCCACTATGTTTTAAGAAATGGAAAATCTCTACTAGATGCAATGTAGGATTAAGCTCACGAATACCTGTTAAAATTAACATGATCTAACACAAACCCCAAATTATAATCACTTTCTGAATAACTTCCTTTGGCAACACAACCAAATTTGTATATTATGAGGCCCAAGCCAAACGGTCCCCGGGGTCCCCTCCACCATGTTCCGGCAACAACTCTTCTGCAGAGAGATTGGCCGCAATGACTCAGAATTCTAGCTGCTTGTGTGAACCTTCCTTCCATGCCCATTCTACAGATGTGGCGACTGAGGCACAGAGAGTTTAAGGAATTTGTCAGTTTATCATGCTGAGAGGGGTGTTTGCTCTGCCACGTATTTTCTTAGCCTTTTATCCATCTACCTCTCACAGGCCTAGCTTGCTGCTCACTTCCTCCTTTTTAAAAAAAAAAAGATTTATTGAGCACCTAGTATGGGACAAGAACTGTCTTGGGTGCTCTCTCTACACTCTCGCAACAACCTTAAGTGTAGGGTCTACTCGTATTATCAACTTGCTGGGGAAATGGGCTTGGAGAAGTTAGGGGTCTCCCAAAGTTAAGTAGGGAGTGAGTGGCCAAGGACCAGGGATCCAGATGGAGACACACCTGCAGGGGGACATCTCCTTTTCAGTCTGTGACCATGTCTGGCCAGTTTTATCAGTGTGTTGCTTCTTAAGCATCAACTCTCCTTTCTATGAATAACCCCCTCCCATAGCTTCCTTTAGTCCAGGCCTTTCTGAGCCTCTTCCTAGTATAAGGTGACCAGATTTTAACATTGGTAAAGCGGGACACCATTGACTGGGGCGGGGGGGGGGGGGTGTTCTTGATTAAAAATTTGGTCTATCTCCTGCCGTTCCCTAGCTTGTCGTGCATTCTTCCCAAAAATCGGGACTTTTTAAAAATGCCGTGGGACGCAGGACAAATTGTTAAAAATCGGGACTGTCCCGCCAAAAGCGAGATGTCTGGTCACCCTATCCTAGTAGAGTCTTGACTTTGGAACCTGCTGGCCTTGTCTGTGTCCCTTGCTTTACCTTCCACGGAGTGTGTGACCTTTGTGCAGTGGCTTACCTTTGTCTTACCTCAGTTTCCTTATTTGTAAGGTGGAGATAATGGTGTCTTTCTTGGGGAGTGGTGGTGTAAGGATGAAATGAAACCACATACAAGGGCTCACAAGAGTTCCCTTCTCCCCCTTTCCCATGGACACCCATTGATTCATTCATTGTACAAATATGTGTCGAGCACCCACTATGTGCCAGGAATTCTTTGGCACATAGGATACAGCTGTGAATGAGACAGACACACTTCTGCTCTCAGAGAGTTAGAGTGTAAAGAGGGGGACAGAAAACAAACAATGGGGAGCCTAACTCTCATTTCAAAGGCTGCTAAATGTTGGGAGAAAACACAGCAGGGTCAGTGGCTAGAGATCTTTGACCAACCTGTCACCTCTGCTACCAGGAGACTCTCTTCACTTGGCTCTCTTCCAGCGATCGCCTCTGAAATCATCACAGTTCCCTGTCAGATTTAGTCACACCTGCCTCCAGACTCTCCCGGTGGCTGTCGACATCTCTCCTGGAGGCTGAGGACCACCACTCGATGTTACTCATCGTTCCATTCTCCAGACCCTTGTCCACCCTCAAGGAAAGCTCCCTGGATACACGGAGGAGGAAACGGACATTGTCACCCCAAGCAACTACCAGATGTGCCCCTTTGCAAGAGGCAGAGCCTCAGGGTAGGTGTGGGGGTCGGGGGGAAAAGTAGAGCAGGTGTCCTGGAACCGCTACAGGGGGCCAAAGAGACAACCTTCCAGATAAACGGCAAATGGAAACATCACACCATGCGCGTGTGTATATATGCCAGAGGCAGGGATGAAGGCTGCCAGGGGAACACCTCCACTTCCTAGCAGGCGGGGTGCTGGTTCTCTTTTTCTAGGAAGCCCAAGGGGACTTCTGCAGGAGGCTGGATGTCTAGGAGACGCTGGAAAGAAGCCACTGCACACGTAGGATGTCCAAGCCCTGACCCTCCCTGCTGCCCGGGCGGTCCTGGGCCACAGGTACCTGCCATCATCACTCAGCACCAATGTCAGGGTCACCTTTTAAAGTAGGTCCTCAGAGTGGGAGCGCAGCTTCTCCGGGGAGTCCTAATTCTTTCCCGGAAAGCAGTCACCCACACCCTGGACTTGGAGTTTTGGCCTTTTTTTTTTTTTGTAGCACCTGTTGCTGCTCCTTCGATGATGGATCACCAGCTGCCCGGTGACAGCAGCCTGGCTCTGTGAGGGAGAAAAGTGGGGTGTGTGTGGGGGAGCCGGGATGGCTCAGTAGGTTAAGCGCTCACCTTGCAGCTCCTGGGTCTGAGGATCGAATCCTGGCCCTGATCTTCTAGGACCTGTATACTGAACTTGGGTGTGGCCCCAGTACTGTTCTTCCACAGGTGAGCTTCCCATGTGGGAGCCTCCCCCCCCGCCTGGTTCCTGCCCAATGTAGCCCTGCACCCACGTGTGGAACAAAACTGCATCGAAAACTAATGTACAACCATGGAGACTGCTCTGGGCCCTCCCCTTTCTCTCTGTCTCTCTCTCTCTCTCTGTCAAAAAACAATAAAAACAAATCTTTAAAGCATGATGAGATTTTCTGTGACTTTTTTTTCTCGCTCATCAGCTATCATTAGTATTAGTGTACTGTATGTGTGACCCAAGACAATGCTTCCTCCAGTGTGGCCCAGGGAAGCCACAAGGTTGGACACTGATGTAACATACTGTTTTCAAGATTTTAGCATGTATCAGTACTTCACTCCTTTTTGTGTCCAAATATCCATTCGTTGGCTGATAGACCTTGAGGTTGTTTCTACCTTTTGGCTCCTATGAATGGTGCCACTGTGAACATTCAAGGGTCAGTTTTGCATGGATAGATATTCTCCTTTCTCTTGGGCATCTACCTGGGAATAGAATTTCTGAGTCATATGGTAACTCTATGTTTAACCATTTGAGAAACTGCCAAGCAGTTTTCCATAGCCGGCAGCATTTCACAGTTCTGATGTCCCCACGTCCTGACTCACACTTGTTACGATCCGATTTTTTTAAATTCTAGTCACGCTCATGGGTGTGCAGTGGTATTAATATCTCATTGTGGTTTTGATTTGAACTTCCCTGATGACTAGTGATGTCAAAATCTTTCGATGTGTTTATTGGTATATATATATATAATCTCTATATATAATATACTAATATATGTAAATGTAATATGTAATATACCTAATCTTCTTTTATGCTCACACCTACTTTATGAGGTAGGTGGATTATGATCTTTCTACTTTACAGATGAGAAGAACGAGGCACAGAGTGATGAAGTGGCGACCTAAGCTCTACCGCTCGTGGGGGTGAGAGGGTGTGAACTCCAGCTACTGCCCCTCACTGCCTTTGCATAAAAGAACGGGAATCTGGGGGGTAGCAGAGCAACAAGGCAGAGAGGCCAAAGGACCTTCAAGGAGAGGAATACCTACTACTCAGTTTTAACTAGTCTACGTTGCTGAATATGAATGTCCTTCTTCTTCATGTGGGGATGGTTATTTTGTGGACAGGGGGCCGGGTTCTTTCATCTTTGGGTTAAAGCCAGGGTGGGAATAAAGAAAAGCCATCAGTGAGAGGGCAGAGAACAAAGACTCAGCGGGGACAGAAAGCCGGAGCCAGAGCCAAACCAGATCAGATTGCCGCCCTCATAATTCACAGAAATTTGCAAGAGGGTTCTAGCTTTTAAATACTCCAGACTGTTCCAACAAACCTTGTCTGGATCTGAATGGCCAGGGAGACCCCAGCTGGGTCTCATGTATAAAAGAGTTGAACAGAAGTATGAACAGATTTGTCTCCGCCCTCCTCCCCACTCCACGTCCAGCCATGTCTCAGCCTCTCATCCAAATGAGCATGTGGTGGGCAAGCCTGCTGCTCCTCCCTCTCCCTTTGTATTAACACCCAGGCCTTTGTTTCTGACCTTGAAGAGAGTGGAAAATCAGTGCCTGCCTCCCGAATATTCCTCAACGATGGGCCTGGAAGAACGCAGAGAGGTTAGAAGACACCTCGTTTAGAAGCTTTCCTTCCTCAAACTCATCCTAGAAACCTTCTTCCTTTTACACCCCCCACCACACACACACACACACACACACACTCACACACACACACACACACACTCACACACACTCACACACACACACACACCACACTCCTCCTGGCTCACTGCCAGACTGCCTGATGCTCCCCCTCTGATGGGAGAGGCCAAGGGAACAAGAAGGAATATGGTGACACCTGTGAATCAGGTGTCATTTTTGAATTTCCAGCCTGTGTCCCCAGCATCTGTCTGCTGACTTATCAAGAGGACGGGCAATGGTTTAGGAATGACCGGCAGCCCTCTCAGGAAGCGATGCCAGAAGCATGAAGCACAGAAATGCTGAACAAGAGGTTGGCTGAAGGGGAAATCAGTCTCCCAGGCTGGTTAGTTTGGGTGGGAGCCAAGAGAGACAGAAACTTGTGACGGCTCCAGCCATCTTTCTTGCTACCTTCCCCATCCCTTCCAGATCTTAGAATAAAGTGGGAGTGGCCTCAGAGCTCCAGGCAGTTCTGGTTTGAGCATGATTAAAACGTGCATACATGCCAACCAATGTCACCCCAATATAACAATGAAAAGGAAAACGTGCACACGATTCATGTCCCCGTTCGGTCTATAAGACATGTAAGGACAGGAGTTGTGGCCTGGCTTCCGTAATTCACTGAATCCCAAGTACAACGTGGGGCCCCGGAAGGCCAGCCAGCAACTTGCTGAAGCGAATTGGCTTCGATGTCGAAACGAGAGGAAATTTTCTTTTTCTTTTTAGAACAAAGGGACTTTGATCCGTTATGTGAGACATGGAAGCCAGATGAGTGCACTTCGTTATGATGCATAGAGAATAAGAGGATGGTAAACAGGGGAGCCCACAGTGAAGTTTGGAGGGGAGCAGGGATTCTAGAAAATGCTGAGAACATGATTCTCATACATACAGTTAAAGGCTTATGTCACTCACTAGTGAGGGATGCAGCAGGACCACAAAGCCAAATCAGAGGTGAAACGAAAGGCTGTGGAGGTAGGTTGGCAAAGTTAGATAACACTGGTTAATATCTTACATGACGGTAAGATCATACCCTTTGGGGTTACGGTTTCTATTTGACAGAATTCATTTGCATTTCTATCGAGTAAAAGTCATCCGCAACTTAGCAAGCTTCTTCAGTTAACATTGAACTTCACAGAGTCCGGCCCTAACCATGAGTAATTAGTAAGAATAAGGAAGTCACCTCTCCAGAGTATCTGGTGAACCTTAGGTGGGCTTGTTATAAGGTGTGATGGCATGACATTAAATGGCTCATGTAATATTTGTTGTCTTATTTCCAAGTTTTGGGTAATTTTCCTGAACACACAGCTTCACTCTGTATATAATTTACAGGCCATTTGCCTATGACAGTCCCTGCACTTGAACACACGTAAGGCCAGAAAATGCTCTTCAGACATTTTGTGACCCACACTGCAAACCCTGTCTCCTTTTCCTCCCCTCGCTCTTTTGTCATCTTCACACCTCCCTCTGCATTCCCTAGTTCCTGGGAAGTCACCACCCCCGTGGAATGAACAGACTTACCTCTCTTGGATTTATTTCAATTAAGCCCTGGGCTTATAAGCTGATACTTCCTATTATGAACGGGCATTGTACTTGTTAAACAAGTGTTTATTTTCTTTACTTTCTCCCCTCACGTGCCACGAGCCATTTCTCTGATTCCCATTCAAGTTCAGGTCGGCTGTGCCAATACTGTCAACTGCAACGTTGCCTTTGCTGGCGGGCAGCATCTGACCTGAGGGAGTCGCTTGGTGAGTGACTGGGAGCAATCCAACCTCGAAGGCTTCACTGTCCGCACCAGGTTGGGGTCATCTCCAAAGTCCCTTTTAGTTTCAACAGTTCCTTTAGGTTAGACGTGAATTCCTTCGATACCACACACACAATACATTTAAATGTAAGATCCCAACAGCCATAGTTTACTTGTTTGTTTGTGTATTTTTTACTTTTTAAAAGATTTACTTTATTGTTTTGAGAGAAGGTGAGAGAGACAGAGAGAAGGAGGAGGGCCCAGAGCGGTCTCCATAGTTGTGCGTCATCAGTTTTCGACATGGTTTCATTCCACACAGGTGGATGTGGGGCCCACCTGGGAGGTGAGAATCTTTACCACGGAGCCATCTCCGTGGTTACCAGTTGCATCGCAGTTCAGCATATGGGTTGGCACGAGCCAGGGCTGGGACTTGAAACCTTGAATCTTGTGATTGCGAGGCAAGCGCTCAATTTGCTGAACTATCTCAGCATCCCTGTTTGTTTGTTTTAGATAAAACCTTTTCTTTTTTCTTCTCCAGTGATAATTGAATTTCAGCAGCATTTATCAAGAGCCTGAATGTGCCCGGTGATGCTCTTGCTGTAGGAGGATCTAACCATATACGATGGACTCTCAGTTAACCGACACCCCTAGGGATCAGTAGATGCCTGATAAGTTAGTATCTCTTTGGTTTTCTTCCCTGTTTGCTTGAGAGTGCCATTTGCTTGAGTTCCAGTTACTGGGGAGTCTACTGAACATGATTAAATCACGCGCCTCAAGTTATTCACAATGTAATGAAAGAGACATAAGTAATTACATAATCACACAGCATTACATTATTGCTATCATTGTGCCATAATCGATGATCAAAACTCAAGTCAAGTTTCATCACATCCCAATTTCAGATGTGATCCCAATAGCAGGGACCAGACTCAAGGACACTACAGGGTCATATGCAAAGGATGTACCAAAAATGGGAGGGGCCCTCTGTACATTCAAAGAAGTAAGGAGTGGCTCATGGTGCTGAACTCATGACAGCTTCTGGTTCTTTCTGTGGTGTGACACGTGACATTTCACATAAATGGGGAACATCTGGGCAAGTTGTGTTTTCACATGCATAAGGCACGCTCCCCGGCTCTGCAGAGCTGTGTAGTTCCTGCCATATTTCTTTTCTCCAGGGAGATGAAGTGTTGGTAGAGGAGATGCTTGGACCACATGCAGGTTATTGTGTCAAGAGTTTGGCCTTCGATGTAAAATGGCATCATGACTTGATATAGCCCTTCCTTGAAACCTGCAATAAACCATAAGTTCCCTTGACGACATGGTTAGATGGATTGAAAGGCTTCACTTAGTCAAGGCTGGGGGAGCCACATGGCTGTCATTGGAGAAGCAATCATGCAGGCACTTCAAAACCGCTCAATCCATGACAACCATTGGGAAGTAGTACATTTTTACAGGAATACCTTTCTGTTTTTCCCATTTTACGGAATCACAGGAGCTTAGCATTTCACCAGAACCCTTCATGTTACAGATGCTGGAAGTTTAGAGAAGGGACATTAAGTACTTGCTTAGGGTCACATAGTTAATAGAAGAACCAAAATTAGAACCTCAGTCTTCTGATGCCAAATTTAGAGCTCTGTGAACCATGGGTAAGGACTACATTTTTCATTGCGACCCAGTGTGTATGTAAGAGCTCACCTATAATCATAAGCTGGTGTTTTCTGTTTCGTTCTGTTCTTTCCTTTTAAAAAGTGCTGGTCACAGCCCCTCACCTGACCTCACAACCCACTGAAAGGGCCCAGCTCAGCTCAGTTTTTTATAAACAACTGCTCTGCATGACAGTATGATTCCCACTCTCTCTGGACCCTACACCAAACAAAAAGGAATGCTTTCTTACAGCGGCACGAACAAATGTTTCCCCTTGAAAGATTATATGTCTGATGCCACTTTTCCTAGGCGGTTAGAAAGAATTCATGGCTATTTGGTTTTCTTGGACAAAAACAAAAGTTTAAATATACATAATGGGAGCCACAGCGCTGTCAAGTATTTTCAAACCATGTTCAGAACTCACTTTCTCTGTGAGTTCTTTCCAGACGAGACTGATCGAGCTCTGACCCTCTCAACGCTGATGTACGTTTTTATAGTCCATTCAGCCACGATTCCTAAACCTCATCCTTATCCTCTTGTAGGAAAGTTGGGGGAGAAATATCTCATTGGTGCCTCTGGGGCTCTCGCCCTGCTTAACCCCGAATCTATACGGGGGATGGAGGCTCCTCCATACGACAGAGAATGACATATCATCTCATCAAAATCCTGTATATTTGAGTGCTGAAAAATGTGATGGGACTGCAAGAAGAAAATGTGCAAATCAGGCTGGTCCAGAATGGAACAGGCATCGGCTTTCCAACAGGGAAAAAATCAGATTTCCGTGCAATTTTAGAAACTTCTCAGCCTCTAGGCAACAGGGACCCAACTAGATGCCACCTCTCTTTCACCCTGCATCCCAGATGTCCTTAAGACTTACACACCCCAGCGAGGAGCCCTTTGACATTTGCTTTGTTTTCTCAGCCACCAGGGCTGCAGGAGGCGCCAGGCCAGGGGGCCAAAGAGCAGAAGAGAGAGGCAGACAAGCATCAGGCTACAGATCAGAGAGTCACCACCCGAGAAGGGGGACTCCGAGAAGACCTTACAGAATGGCCCTCAGGCCTGACCTGCCTCCTCTTGCCCGGCTCACCCAGCTTGAACTGTTCTTTCCTAACATGGTTTTGTTTCCTCATTCCCCCAAGAAGCGGATGCAGAAAACGGGGGAGCCATGAAGGCAGTGGCTGCCCCCCGCTGAACTCTGACAACCCAGCTGGTGGGAAAACGGCTCCTAATTAAATCACTTCATAGAAAAAAAGAGGCAGAGACCAGTGTTCCATCTGAATGCACTCTGCAGTTCTGGTGTTGGGTGATCTGTTGTTCTAAGAAGCCGGAGAGGTTGAATTCCAAGGTGGCAGCTGCTGAGGTCTGATAGGAACAGGGGCCACGTGCGGGCAGGGCCGGGCCCTGCTGAGGATGCTAAGGAAAGCTGGCAAATGCTTGTTCCCCCTAATATGTTCACTGGAGACCAGGAGGGCTGAGGTTTGAGTTTCTTGGCCTGTCACTTTAGGATAATTCCATGCCACTGAGATAAACCAAAAAACAAACTAGAAAAAAAGTGCCCTGTGCCTTTCGCGAATGAAAACTAAGCAGGGGAGGGGTCCCCTTTTGTGGATCTGGGTGTGAAGGGGGAAAGACTGTTCCCTCCACTGTATTTGCACAGAAGCAGGTCTCACCCCCATCTTCGTTCCGCTCTGCGGTGTCAGCACAGCCGGCAGGGCCCCGCTGTGGGCTCTGAAGTTGGACCAAGCCTCAGTTCCAGCTCTGTGGCCATGCAAGCTCTCTAAGCCTCCTTTCCCCTCATCTGTCAGAGGACAATGCTAACACCTCTTCCGGCCTTGGTACAGAGTAACAAAGCTTGTATTTGTGGAGTACGTCCTGGCTAGCAATAGAAAAACAGCCGTAAGTGGTAGAGAGAGAGAGGAAAGGTGTTTTTTTTCCCGTGTGTGGGATTTGTTTGTTTTTTTCCCCACTCTACAGATGAGGAAATGGAAGATTAGAGAAATGAAATGGCTTGACCCAAGTCATAAAATCAAGGAGTGGCAGGGTCAAGATTCTGTTTGACACTAAAGCCAGGCACCGTGGTTTTGTTGTTAGTACGGATGAAAGCAAGCGTTTCAATGCACACAGTCTTATTAGCTGTGAACTGAGCAGAATTATTTCTGATACTCTGCCGAAAGGAGGCCAATCCCAGAGGTATACCTTGGCAAGCATGAATGCCGGTTCCTTCTGGTGCTTGGGCCCATGTTTCTCAAGGATTTCACGGCTTACAGCGCGTGAGCCCATTTCTTTCTGAATTCTGGAACATTGGGTCTCTTGGGTTCCCTGTAGCCAGCGTCTGCTGCTTCGCTTTACTTCTTTAGCATCTGAAAAAGATTTCTTCTCTGATTTCCTGAGACCCAGAAGAAAATTGGTGGCCCTGGCTCCCTGCCTTCTGACCTCCAGGTCTCTCTCTCGTTTCCATTTCAGTTTGGCTTCAGTGGAAAGTTCCACTTCTACGGATGAATGCTCCTTTAATTATATTCAATCTACAGAGATCAGTTTTTATAACCCTAACAGGATTAGTCCTTGAGTTCCTGTGACTGTTAGGTATTTTGAACCCATTCTTCTGGGTCCAGAGATCCCTTAGGGAGGCTAATTGACAGTGGCCCATCATCTATCACGGGTCATTTATATTGTGCTGGAAAATAGACATTTATGGCTTTGATCAATATCTTTCCTCAGGGCTTGTCATCTCCTGGCGCTGTTCTCTTGTGGGCACACTCTAAAGCAGCAGCATTTCCCCCTTTCTAACGGGCTAGATAACTGAGCACCCCAAAATGGGAAGGACTCTGCTCTCAAGAAACTCACCGCTTACAACCTAGTAAAACGTTTCCTGTATTGTCTTCTTTTTTCCAATTTATATTGAGGACTGAAAAATCTAGATATCACTTATGGTCAGTTAAGAGTCTCTCTTACAGAAACTCAAAGACTCTTGGAGGAGTATGTGTGAGTTAGTCATTCACACATTAGTATGAATTAATTCAAAGGTCTCTTTCTCTCTCATACCTGGTTAAGCAGCTACCCTATAAGAGTAAAGATTCTGGTTGGAGAAGGAGAAAATGAGAATTTGAGTTCATAAAATAATTTAGGCAAGAGCCTGTGGAATAGCAGAAGGGCCCTGTTCATCAAGATAGAAATTTTTTTTTTACCTAAGGCTTGCCAACATGAACTGTAGTTACCATTTGAACCAAGGCTGAATCAGAAAATTTGAAGGGTTTATTATTGTTATTTCTCCTGCCATAAAAACCTTTGACACTATGCTCTGCAACAATAGGTGGAACTTGCTGGAAACATTCTCCCACGAGTCTGTAAGCTCCACACAGTCAGGACATTACCATCTTGTTCATAATCATCCTCACTTCCTAGAACAATGCCTGATCTCTACATAGTAGGTGCTCAATAGATACATGTTGAATGAGTGAATGAGTCAATAAAGAATTAGTGAAGTGACAGCAGGATATGAACTGATAGAGGAGGACAATGGAGTGGGGATCACATCAGGTTGAAGGGTTTGGTTTAGAGCAGGGGTGTCCAAACTTTTGGTTTCCCTGGGCCCCATTGGAAGAAGAAGAGGTGCCTTGGGCCACATACATGAAATACATTAAGGCTAATGAGAGCGGATGAGCTGGGGGAAAAAAGATCACACACAAAAAAATCTCATAATGTTTCAAGAAAGTTGATGAATTTGTGTTGGGCCGCATTCAAAGCCGTCCTGGGCCGCATGCGGCCCATGGGCCACGGGTTGGACAAACTTGGTTAAGAAAGAGCTGTGTGGGGCAGGTTTTTTGATGAGGAGTTAGTGGACTAAGTGTCTGGAGCCAGGGACATCCGAGGAAGAAGATAAGTTTGCTGAAAACCAATGGGGAACAGAGATAGCTGGAACGATAACACTTTGAAAGAATGAACATTTTGAATACGTGGAAAGTATGATCAGAAGTGTGCACGTGTGAGATTGTGGGGTGAGGGTACCTCTCTCGGGACTGGTCTGAGAATTGTCAGGAAAATGGAGGGAGCCTCAGACCACAGAGGGGTTGCCAGGGGCCTTGCCTGGTGGCCTGTAGGGCCACTTCCTGCTCCACAGGGCAAGTTCTCTCGTGCAGGGCTCCACTGACCATTGGAATTCTCACAGATGATGATGGGACCTGTCTTTCTCAAGGGTGGGCTCTCCCTGAGTCCCAGGAACGCGTCCCTAACGTGTCCTATGGGGTTATGCCCACGTAGAACGTTCAACAGGTGACTATGCAGTCTCTCTTCGGTCTTCCCAAACCAGGCTGGCATTGACGTGGGGATGGGTCATTCAGACCCAAGGTAAGGAGGAAGCCAAATGTCTTTGAATGAGCTCATTCATCCTGCAACTTCAGGGTTACCAGGAGCACCTGGCTGCGCACTGATGACCTACTTTTTGGGCCCCTAAGTGATGACAGGTGTGGTTAACTCAACAGTCTTCCATCTTTGGCTGTGTATTACCTTCCCCTGAACCTAGAGATCGTTCCTTCCTTCCTGATGTCCTTTTTATCCTTTGTCTCAAAAATAACGAGATGTCATGAGTCTGCCATACTCCACCCTCTCAGCAGCAAGTGGCGACTTCCGATTCATGGGACAGCACCAGGCGACCCTGCAGGCTCCACCCAGCAGCCCCATCGTTCCACAGAGACTGGCATTCTGTCTGTGTGCACGAGTGTCTATCCGGGGATGCTCCATGTAGTTGGACACATGGATTCAGCCGCTTTTTAGTGTAGCAGATGGGTTTTCTGCCAGTGATATTAGGATCCAGCTGAGTAATAGGATGTGTCCGGACCAGAGTAACGTCCATTGATTAGTGCCGGTGGGAACACACACACGAAGAATCGCATTTTGCGTGGCTCTGCAGCTGAGAGCACTGCTCGTTAAAAGTGTCCACGCCAGCAACTCCGAGCTCAGGCTGTGGATTTCAGAAGAGCTGGGTTTGTTTCTCCAAAAGTATTCACTGGAGAAGTAGAAAAAGCCTGCAAGCTCGGTGAGCACAGATGACTGCCTCGTATAAGCACCTCTATGGCATGCTAGCCCTTAGTGGGGGGAAAAAGCTGTCTGTCGGCAGAGAGGGCAACCCAGGGCAAATGGCCGACACGTACTGTCTTTCAGCACCAGGGCAGCTGTATTTTTTTAATGACAACACAGGATCGACTTCAATTGCCTGTGAGGTGACAGGGGACACAAGAACAACCTTCAAGCTGATGTGAGATGTAGCTGCCTCCTTGGTTTTAGGGACTGACAGGAGCTTCCTCAAAGACCTCTCATCGGCTCAACTAATGACTAAAATCCCGCCGATTTATCCCCCACCTGGAGATTTATTTGCCTTTGCACCATCAACAGTAGTCCTGTGAAGCATCATCAGCACGAATGATTTGGAACTTTTTCTCGGGAATGTGTTTGAACAGAAAGCCCTGGAACCCAGTGAAGAGGAAGGAGAAGGTAGACATGGTAGAGAGAGATGAGTAGTAGTTCCAGAAAGGCAAGAGAAAGTGGATTTGAAGGCAGGGTTTGCGTATTTCAGAGGCGAGAAAGGAAGACTGGTCCCCGGTGTCCTCCCCACCCACAGGCAGGTCCGTCATGTGTCTGTGGAATCGCTCCAGGAGCTGCTATTCTGATGGGCCCTCAGAAAACACCTCTTTCAGACCTCAGATATTTGCTTTGGTGGTTGTGTGTGGACCTGCCTGGTGAGATTCTTGGCAGGCGGGCTTCATTCAAACCACCAGGCGGGGAACATACCTGGGAATTTGGTCTGGCTTTATAAGAGCCGTATTTTTCAGTGGACTAGGAAGGATCTTGCAAAGGGAATCGAGGCAAGAAGGAGACGAATGAGACATCGCTCTCCTCACAGATAATGGGGGGCGGGCACTGCTCTCCGGGTGGTCTGCAGTGGCTATTACATCGTTTACTCTTCAGCGACAACCAAATGCCCTGCCCATAAGGCCACCGTTATGAGACCTGAGGACACATGAAAGAAAACGCAATAGCAGCCAACTAACACTGCCATCTATGAACCCATGATTAGAGGCCGAGGCAGGCTTTCATGAGATTTTAACCAAAGAAGTCTAGTCACGCTCCTCTGGGGCACAGGGATTTTGTTAGGATGTGAATGATTAAGCAGATTGTATCCTCTTTCCCAAGGCTCTGACATCCATTGAAAACGGAGAGAACTTGGAAAAAAGGACCCATGGATACCGTTCCACAAGCAGTTTCTTTCCGGTACCTGGCTTGGTGAGCCAAGCGAGTCTTCAGGAAAATCGTTCTAGAGCTTTCTGTGGTGATTCCCATATGTCATGGCACTGTTGGCTATCTGAAAGGGCATCGTGAGAGTCTTAGGGCAGACACTGTGGTCGCATGTTCATTTGGACGAACAATGAGGTCGGCTAGAGTCAGGAGCTGCCTGCCCGCGACCTTGTAAAACCACCGGAGAGAAGGTGATGCGACTCTCGGTTTAAGAGAAGAAAGAGAAAGCGGCTGCCCGGAGGAGGCAGGGGGAGGAAAAGGTGCGGTTCTGGAAGGCTGTGTGCGCTCTGCTCAGCCGGGCCGGACTGCCGGCATGGCGTGACTTTTCTCTTTTTCTTCTCCTATGCCTTTCGTTTATGCCGGAAATGAAAATGTACAGGCAGGCAGTAATGTCAAGGAGAGGCATCACCACGTCAGGACTGATATTTCTGCTACATGGCAATTCGTTTTGTTTGAAAGTATGTGTTTCTAATAAAGAACAACTGGATTGGTCTGAGGACGCCTGGACTGTTAAATAGCATAATTCCTTAGGAAAGGGATACGGGGCCATAGAAGGATGGTGAAGGCAGAGTGAGTGAGCAGCGTCCTCCCGACAAAGACCCTTTGCTTGACCACACTCTAGTCAGGCCCCCAGACGGTCTCCCTATGCCACCCGGGGCCCGTCTGTAAAATCCCGTTTTCCCAAGAACCCCTGATACCTGATCCGGTTTCTTCTCATCTTCCATCAGCTCCTGACCGCCACCCCTACTGGGTCATGTCTGACCACCTGGGCTGTCTTCAGCAAGGACCTTGTTAGGTCAGTTTAGCCAGAACCCCTGTGACCCCTTCTGTTTCCTCCTAGTGACTTTTCAGTCACTGCCCTGCACCCCGTTCCTGTAAATTCCCACTTGCCCATTTGGTATTTGCCATTGAGCCCAGTTCCATACTGCAGTCTCTTTCCCCTTCTTGCTGCGGTCCTGAATAAAATCTGTTCAGGCCACTGGAGCGCCTGCCTCTGGTCTCCTTTGACACCTGCCTGGCCCCTGACGATGAGTCAAGGAGACCCATCTGTTGGCAGCTGGGGCCGAATGTAAGACTGTCACCTTTTGGGGCTGGGTAATAACCAGATGGCTGTCTGCTCTGCCGGTTATACTCCCCTTGGGGCCTGTGGTAGATAGACACTAGCCATTAAAATATTTAGTGCCTGATAATATATGATAAATGATTAAGGAGTTAGTAGCACTTCCCTTAACGGCTCATGCTGTAGGAAAGAGATTTAACGGAATTGAGGATGAACATAAAATGACATGGAAGATAAATCTCAGGAACATACATCTTGGGAGAGATGGCTCATTTTGTTAGAACATAGTGCTATCATTACTGCTAGCAAACATTTATTAAGCACTTAGTAAGTGCCAAGTGCTGTTTGTTTGAACTGTTTGCACATGTTCACATCATGCCTCCCACACTATCTGTGATGATAAACCAATATATATACTTTTAATTTCCTCTCTGCCATGGACAAATACTTTTGTAGAATTCAATAAAAAAGTAATTACTACAAAATGAGAAAAAATTTTAATGCAAAATTCAAGCTCACTTTTCTTTTTCCATTTTTTTTTCTTTTTACTGTTAGATTGAACAGACATAAGATTACTCTGGCAAATTGCTATCAAAGGTTCTAAATGCTTATTCTTTTTGTTTAAGGTTTGAGAGAAGGTGAGAGAGAAGGGGGGAGGGCCCAGAGCAGTCTCCATAGTTGTACATCATTAGTTGTGACATGGTTTCATTCCACACAGGTGGATGTGGGGCCGCACAGGGTGGGAACAAAACCAGAGACCTCCCGCATGGGAAGTGAGAACCTTCACCACCATCCTGGTGGTTACCAGTTGCACCCAGTTCAGCATGTGGGTTGCATGGGCCGGGGCCGGGATTTGATCCTGTGACCTCGTGGTTGCAGGGCAAGTGCTCAACTTGCTGAGATATCCCAGCATCCCCTAAATACTTATTCTTAATCGCTGTACTTATCTCCTGTAGACCAGTAACAAACCTTTACAGACCGGCACCACTGAAAAACACCTTATTGAACAGCTGTATTGATTCATTCAGTCCTTGTCAAAATCCTATGATGTAGTTAAAGTCGCCATGCTACAGAGGAAGAAACCAAGTCATAATGCAGCTACCTTGCTAATGAGGCCAATTTAGATCCTTTAGCAGTTGATTAGCTTTGCAAGAGAAAAATCTCTATTTTGGCACCGAAGAAGTGTCATTCATGTAGTCATTGTAAAGTTAAGAGTAGCTTAAGAAATTTAAGGCTTACTGGGGAAGTATGAATGGAGTTTTATCATCTAGGGCTCTGTTAGGAAAACTGTTACAGGAATAGGCCAAGCATGTTAGGAGTGTCATGTTGACTACATTGAGCAATATGGTGAAAAGTTTATGAGTGTGGCTTAGGCACTAAGCTGTCTGGCTTGTCTGCCACCTACTTGCTATGTGAACTTGTTAGTGCCTACCTCAAAGGGTGGTTGGGAGGAGTGACTTCATACCATATGTAAAGTACTTAGAAAAAATGCCTAGCACATAGTGCTCAATACAAGTTAGTTATTCTTTTTGCACTCGGAAAACAGTCCATTGCAAGAACTTCAGATTCCCTGAATGCCTCCATCTTTAATGGCCTGGCTTCAGGCTGAGCAAGCCCATCTTCCCTGCCTGAACCGAGAGCCATTGGCACAGATCAGTAGGGATGTACTGGTCACTGCGAGACCCCAGGTACAGAGGAGGTTTCTCAGCCATGTCACTGTTGACGTCGGGGGGTGGGGGTGGCTGTTGTGAGCGTTGTAGGATAGCAACCTTGTTGGCCTCTACCCAGGAGATAGAGGGACATTCAAGGGACAGAACTCTTGGCTCCATTCTGGGTCAGAGTCTTTCCGTATAGCTTTATGCTTCTTTGTTCCAGATCAAAGCTAACCCTGTTTTCCTAGATCAGCTCACCTGCAGGGCTCTTTCCTGGGGTTAAGCCATCTGCATCAGTACTATGTGACAGCCCTCCAAGTCTGCCCACCATCGCAAACCTACCCACTTTACAGTTAACAAAGAGCCAGAGGATGGAGGCCCCTGAGTCATGTTTGTTCAGGGGCCTAGAACTCAAAACTGTGTGTGCTAATTTTGTCAGCAATAGCTCTTACATGTTAACCTGACTAACATCAGTCCAGGCAGCTTCACTTACTGTATTTTCCTGTGTATAAGATGATACCTTTGTCTAAAATTGTTAGACAAAAAATTGGGGGTTGTCTTATACACGGGAATAACCCATGGATTGATTTCTTCACGTTGGGTTAGAAAAGCAGGGGTTGTCTTATCCATGGGGGCATCTTGTACACAGAAAAACGCGGTATATTTCTACTTCTCATCTTAACAACCAGGTGTAGCTCCAGCCTCACCACCCAATTCCTGTGATGGGGACAAGGCCTTTCTCTGGGCCTCCACTTCCCTCTCTGAACAATGAGTGCTTTGCCCCAGACCAGCACTGATGTGCACCCTGCTCCCATATTCTGTTTATATTCAGAAGTCAGGATGGGGGCCTGGATTCCTTCAGGGTGTGTTGGTGGTTCTGAAAGGTTTTAGGAGATGAGTGAGTCTGGAGAGAAAAAAAATCTAATAAATAAGAAAAGAGAAACTTGCCAGATGCAAAGTGGGAGTTAATTCTAGGCCTATTAAATTATCATGAAACACATCCATCTACATTTATTAAGAACAGGAAGCTCAGCCTTGCTTGCCTAAAGCCTTCATTTTCAAAGCATTCACAAATTATTCATTTCCCTCATAAGTCCTTTAGTCCTTGGGCTCCTTAACACCAGGAGTTTGGCCATATTATTACTTATCCTCATAACGTGTGATGAAGATGATACTAAATATTTTACACAAATGACAGTAGATATGATTTATGGGTGCTCATTAATTTATTTTGCTTTTAGCATAACAGCTTAGGACTTTACCATAGAACTCCCCACCCACCCCCACCCCCCCAAAAAACAAAACAAAACAAAAAACAGAACTGGTTTGTCTTCGGTTTGCAGTATTTTCATAGAAAAACACCACTGACCATATAACCCAAAACATTCTTCTTTTATTGCAAACTTGTGTCAAAGATTATTCACATGAGAAAGCATTTTACTAGTCGCACTGGGCTAAATTCAAGGTGTCAGTAGGCTGACCATACATACTATTTAAAATGGGACAGTACTGTTGTTTTCTGTCCTGTTTAAAATGGGACATCTCATTAGCCTATCCATAGGAATCAACACATCTAATCACTGAGTCCTTCTTATTCGTTCTTTCGAAGGGCTCTGACATCTATCCATCCATTATTTTTATTTCCACTGCCACCTGTATACGTAGTTCAGGTCTTTGAAACTTAGGTTCTGTGCTACCGTCTGTCTCCCAGAGGGTGTATCTTAAGTCTTCCTCATAGTAATAACCACAATTCATTTACTGACCACTGTGAGCTAAGCAGACTGCTAGGAGTCTTATAGACATTTTCTCAAAACAACCCCAGAAGGCAGATACGATGAACTCCATTTCACAGACGGGAAAACTATTAAAACACAGAAAACTAAGATAATCGCCACATTTCATGACCCCTGAGCAGAAGACAGTTATCACCTGAGTCTGGCTGATTCCAACGTGTGCATGTTGGAACAGTTCTCTAATAAGTTCTGTGACCAACCCTAGGCCTTTCTGTACCCATTATTACATCATTGTCTCCTAGCTCCAAACCAAGCTTCCATATTCCAGTTGGGATACTGGAGCCGGGACCCTACAGGCCCATATTCTGCCTTGACAGCTCGCTTTGTGTGGGGCTCTGTCAGTTGTGGCCTTAGAGAGGGACAACCCAAGGCTACAGGCGAGAGAAGTGACTCTCTCCCTCCTGCCTGAGGCAGCTCATGTCCCTGGGAGCTTCACCCTGGTAGCATCACGCCCTTCCCATCACAGCAGTTAAGTTCTGTCTGCAGTTTCCCAACAATTGCAGAGTAAGTTTCATCATGTCTTCCTCAGAGGCCCAGCATCAACCAGCAGGTGCCCTGTTTCTGAGGTTGGGGTCCCAGCCCCACAGAACTCCTCATCCTGACCACGCAGTGTCTCCCCCTCAAGGTCTGAGCGTGAGCTCCTCTTGTTTCTAAGATTTAACAATTCCCACCTCTTCGGTTTGTTCCCTTCGCCCTCGGACGGTAGCGCTTCCTGCCACCGCTCACGTCATCGTACCTTAGTGTTCTCTTTTACCCTTTCAGGTACCTCGTGAACAACTTGATACTCCATTAAATTTGGAGAAGCTGCTGCTGGGGAGAACTTGCTGGAGGAAGCAAGTCAACTTGAGGGATGCAAGGATAGAAAAGTGCTGGATGCTGTTGCTCCACTCCAAGTCCCTCTTCAAGGTCAAAGCAGCCATCTCATGGCCGCTGGGAGTTTCAACTGCTGATGTCCCAGGGCTATGTCCCCACAGGGACACAGCTGCAGGGAACTGTTTCACTCAGGGTTACACCAAAGGTGGCTGGTGACCCATGACTGGCTGAGTGAGGGGACAGGTAGGCCCGCCCTCCCTTGCCTGAATTTGCACTCCAGGTTCCATGTAGGATCATGAGTGACCTCATTGTGGGTCACGTTCTCCCTCTGCCCAATCCTGCTTTCCTCCATCTCTTTAAGGTATGAGTATGTCTTCCTGGAATACTCTCGATGAACCTTCTGTAGGTAGCTGTCCAGTCACTTTCTTCCCCAGGTACCCCCAGGATGCCAACCTGTGAAGACACCTGGCTCTGGGGTCAGCGAAGATTCAGCTGGGCCTCACGATGGAGCTTGGAGGGGTAGAAGCAAATAATGAGAAAAAGCTGCACGCATAGCTACAGGAACAGTTCATAACAGCATTGCCATAAACCCGGAACAAAATAAAAACAGAGCATAGGATTGCGGTCAGTTCTTAAACAAATAACAGAGAGGGTGTGGGGAGTCGCATGCCAGTAGCTCTCAGGATATTGTTATTGTTCTGTTTTCACTTACTTTTTAGCTATAACAAGCCCAGTTGCCTTGCTCCCCGGGGCCAGTCCAGAATGGCAAACGGGCACTACAGAACAGCACGTTCACTTTTTCTTTTCCACATCCAACAATTCTGGCAATAAAAGGGAAAATCATGGATAAAATTGCTATTTATTTTCAATTCACATTATAGAGAAAAACATTCACTTTTGGTGAGAAGGAATCATTTTAAATTATTAAAACCCTAAAAGTGCTAATGAACAAAAGAGTCATCTCCCGTCACATTATGTAGTCCAAAAAGTCACTACTTGAGTTTTTCAAAGGATTATTTATGGACTAATTTTTTTCGTCTAGAAATAAATGTAAGTGTTCAGAAATGCTACTAAAATTACAACTTGCAGTTTTGAAACTATTCAATTACTTCTTAATGAAAGAAAATTTATACACAGAGGACAAACTATTCTTCCATTAATATTAGTATAGCTTCAGATACTAATAGCATAGCTTATACCTCAAGCAATGAGGTACAATAAATGTCTTTGAGACATTTTTCATCCAAGAGAACTAACTATCTTTGGTTTGTTTTTAATATTATTTAAAGTTATAACTACATCTTGTTTGGGGGAGATAAAAGTTTGTAGCAACTAAATAGCTATTAGAAATTTGGTCATCTGAGCACATTTAGGATGAGGAATATTTGATATGTCATTTCACACCAATGGCTGGGAAGAAGTCTCAATTCAACCCGAGACATAATGATAACTTACTATGCTTTAACCTGCTGTGATATTACTACAGCCATTCTTTTTTTTTTTAACTGTTAAATTTATTGGGGTGACATTGGTTGGTAACAATTACATAGTTTCCAGGTGTACAACTCTATATTACATCGTCTATGCATTGCATTATGTGCTCCATCCAGAATCAGCTCTCTTTCCATCACCACATATTTGATGCCCCCACCCTAGTCTCCCCACCCTCTGCTCCTCACCCACCTCCCCTCTTACCCTCAGGTAACCACTAAACTATTGACTGTGTCCATGCGTTTTTGCTTCTTTGTTACTTTCAGTTTTATATTCCACCTATAAGTGAGGTCATATGTTTCTTGAGTCTTTCAGTCTGACTTATTTTGCTGAATAATATGGTTTCAAGGTCCATCCATGTTGTCACAAATGACACTACAGCCATTCTTTCTTTCTTTCTTTCTTTTTTTTTTTTTGACAGAGACAGAGAGAATGGGGAGGGCCCAGAGCAGTCTCCACAGTTGACAGCATTAGTTTTCCATATAGTTTCACTCCACAGGTGGGCACAGGGCTGTGCAGGGCAGGAACTGGGCCAGGAGCCTCCTGCATAGTCCCCGGCAAGAACTGAACTGGGGACCACACCCCAATTCAGCGCATGGGTCCACCTGGGCCAGAGCCGGGATTCGATCCTTGGGCTCCGGGTCTGCAAAGCGACCACTTAACCCGCTGAGCCATCCCAGCTTCCCCTACAGCCATTCTTAAGGCCTTAAAGTACTGCTACGAAACAGTCTAGTTCGTATATTTTTATAGAGTTTGCATTTCATTTGGATATATTTTGCATCCATATTCTTATTTATACCATGGGTTACACATCCTACAGTTTTCCATTTCAGATTTGATTATAAGTATCTTTCGGGGAATCGTTTCTTGATTTTTCTCTTTTCCATTCCTGCGCCTCTTCTCTTCACGGTCACCTCTCATCTTGTTCACGAACAGCACAGGAAAAACACTGAACAAGGTGGAGGAAGGCAGGCATGACAAGGAGCCCAAAACAGCACAATATGACCTTCAATAGACACCCAGTGGTCAGTGGAGGATTCTTGCTGGGCAGCGTCCTCTCTAACATTCAGAAAGTTCTGGAAAGGCAGCTGTTCTGCAAGGGTAGACTGAGCACATAGTAGCGTAGTTTAATATTGTAACCAAGTGAAAACCAAATGTAGATCCAAACACAGGATTAATATGATTACTTGTTAATAGGCTCCATAGCAACTTAGTTAAATTAACATGGTCAATTAAATTAATATGATTACTATCCATATGCTACATAGCAAGTAGGCCTAGATGCAAACTAGTACGTAGAAGTAACTTGTTTAAACTGTGTTGATTCATTAAACTGTGTTTAAGACCCTCTGATAATATTTATGTATATATGTATATACTTGTAGATGTGTGTATTTATATTCCTCCTCAGTCTACAGTGGATTTGAGGAGAGTTCCCAGAAATGTGTAAAGGAAATAAAAAATTGAATTTAAAAAACAACAACAGGAAAGCTGGGATGGTTCAGCGGATTAAACGCTTGCTTCGCAACCCCCAGGACCAAGGATCGAATCCTGGCCCTGGCCTCTGCGGACCCATATGCTGAACTGGGGTGAGCTTCCCATGCAGGAGGCCCCCAGCCCAGTTCCCGCCCTGTGTAGCCCCCTGCCCACCTGTGTGGAACAAAACCATGTGGAAAACTGATGACGTACAACTGTGGAGACTGCTGTGGGCCCTCCCCCTTCTCTCTGTCTCTCTCTGACTCTATCAAGAACAATAAAATAAATCTTAAAAACAACACCAACAACAGTATTTTGGTGTTTGCTGCCTACATAGCAATTATCCCCTCTTCCCTCCTACCATGATCAGTTTTTGTCCAGTTATACACCCCCCTCCACCCTGTGACTGTGTGAAAACGGACCCCACTTCCAGGTCCAGATGGGTTCTGTCATCTCTCTTGTTAACACTGAACATCTTTCTCTTGTTCACAGGCATGGATACGGGCAGTTTTCAAACACAGGCCCCAAATTCTCTGACAGCCCACACACATGGGTCCCAGGCTCACACCACCGATAGCTGCAAAAACTGTTCTCGCCAAAGGCGAGATTGCTCATGGAACAGAAAGATGCCCCTAAAGAGTTCACAGAGTTGTTTCTCTGGAGTTTCCTACCTGAGACCTTGAGAAAGTAGTCTTCATCTTTCTGCCTCAAGAAACTTCAGAATGTGCTAGATTCCTCAATGTAAAATCATCCGTTGAGGGGGGAATAGTCTGCATTTAAAAATCAGTCTTCATGGAATAAAGCTTTGTTTCACATGAGAATCGCTTTCGGGGGGTGATTTTTTTTTTAAAACATTTATTTATTTACTTATTTATTTTGACAGAGAGAGAGAGAGAGAGATACAGAGACAGAGAGAGAACTGAACTGAGGGAGCTCCCAGTTCAGCATGTGGTTCCGCACGGGCCGGGGCCGGGGCCGGGATTCGATCCTCGGTCCCTGGCGCTGCAAAGTGAGCGCTCAACCCACTGAGCCATCCCGGCTTCCCCTCGGGGGGTGATTTTTAAACACGTGGGTCCTCAGGCCCTACCCTCCAAAGGTTCTGATTCCCTTGATGTGACATGGAACCTGGGAATTGGGGTTTCTAACAAATCCCAGATGGCACTGATGTAGGATTAAGGACCACATTTAGAGAAACGCCTGTAGACGGGTCTTTTAATGCTAAGTGACAATAAAAAATTTTTTTTTTTTTTAGGTTTATTTAATGGGTCAAGAAAGCACATGAGTTTATTAAGGCTTAAGTTATTCAAAGCATGTGGGGGACATGTTTGAGGGACATGTTGCTAAACTCACTTGTTTGAATGGCCACCAGGGTCCTCTCTTCTTGGCATGAGTTCTGAGGTGGCTGCCAAAAGTCCTTAGTGAAAAACTCCAATGGGGCGTTCCAATCAATGAGGGCATGGCGCCATTTCATAATTATCACAGCCACCTCCTCCCCTCCTGGCCTAATCAATTTTCTGAGAAAGAGGTTTCTTATCTCTTATTAAAGAGAAGTCATCCATATTTTTAGTTCTCTGTGTCCTTAAATGTATCATTGTCACAACAGTGACATTGGACGTACATTGTTTAAGGCAAGTGTAAGGCATGCTGTCTTGTGAGGCAGAAACGGGATTCAAGGGAAGCCAGACTAGCTCAGTGGTTGAGCGTCTATCTTGTAATCATGAGGTCTGGGGTTTGGTTCCCGGGTCTGGCCAGTACACATCCATATGCTGGGCTGTGGTGTAGCTGGTAACCGCCAGGATCTGCCTTGGTCCTCCTGTCATATTCCATCACTGGCAGGTGTAGCCTGTGTGTGTGTGGGGGGGGGTGTGTGTCTCGGGGCAGATATGGAGACTGCTTTCAGAGGCCAGCAGCTGGGGCCCTTAGTCAATTGACCATTCTCATGATGGCACCCCCCGTCCCTCTCCAGAATCACAGGCTGGAGTAGGACATGGGCTGCTCTTTAAAAGCAGGGATATATTTTTCTGGACAGAGAAAACAACCATGTCTAGTAAGTTTTGTCAAAACTCCTCTGCCATGCCTCTCCAATCCAACTCTTCCTCTTCATCCCCACAACTGCTACCACTGTTCATACTTTCATTAATTTATTCTTGAGCTGCCACGGCATCTTCTAATTTGTTTCTACCTTTAGTCTCCATCTTCTTTAAGCAATCCTATACTCCTCATAACTTTCTGACCAGAACATCAATCACTGTGAACATACCCTTTCTTACTAAAAGCCCTACAAGATTTGGGGGCATCTCAAATTCTCAGGAGGGCATTCGGAACCTTCTCCTATGACTCCTCCTGTTCTCTACCACGACGTCTGTATCTTGCAAATAACCTTCACTCACACTGTGCTTGCCTCCACCCCAAGCTCACGATATCATCATAGAATCTTAGAGATGGAAAGTCTCCCTCTGCGCATCATTTGTTTTGCACTTTAGCTTCTTGACCTTAAGGAGATCAGAGGTGAGTCTCTGAGGGTTAAAGCAAAGTGTAAGAGAAGAGGGAAGAAATGAGAGACAGAGATAGATGAGGGGCGTACAAAAGCTAAGGTCTGGTCTGTGACAAAACCAGCGTGTGGTCCTTAGGATTTTGATAGCAAGCAGCTGGGATAAAATGAAGGCTACTAGAAAGCTGGACTTGGGAGAGGTAGGGATGGGTTCCCAGAAGAAAGCCCATCTGGGAAAACATCATCATCTTCAATTAGCCTAAGTGCCTTTACCAACACAAGGTACAAAAGGAAAAGCAAGCGAGCGAGCGAGCAAGAGAGAGAGAGACCAAGTGAGTAAGAGGGAGAAGGGATGGAAGGAAGGAGAAATGGCAGCTTCCCAAATCCGCCATCCATCTACTGGTTTTGGTGGACGAGGCCTGCTAGCATAATTCTGCTTCAAAAGGGCTTACGAGTCAGGTCTGATTCCAACCTGCTTCACGGTGGTTAAGAAATCCAATGATTTTACACAGGAAACCAAGAGGGCTAATCTGTAGCACAAATGATCCAGACGGTAGGGTTTAGCACCAGCCAAGGCCCGTTTCTGTGTGGCTGTCGCCACCCCTAGATTTGGCTCGAACCCTTGCGATCCTATGGAATAAGCCTTGATCTCTTTTCATCGGGCAGCCATTCAAATATTTGAAAGCAGTGATCTTGGACTCCCTGAGTCATTTCTGCTTCAGACTAAACATTATCAGCTTTTAAACCTTTTTCTCACGGAATATAATTAAAAATATCTTGCTGCTGCATTGGCTCCAGCTGCTTCCTTGCCAGGGCAGGGAAGAGTGGGAGGCCTGCTTTCTCCGTGGGAGATAATAAGCATCTAACCTGGCAGCCTAACATCACATGAACAATTTCAGCAGTTATACGTGAAAATTAAACTGACTCTCAGTGTAAACTCTAGCTCACGGCTATCCAACCTTTTGGCTTTCCTGGGCCGCATTGCAGGCATGGTCTTGGGCCACACATAAAATACACTCACACTACCGATAGCGGATGAGCAAAAAAAGTCACAAAAAGATCTCATCATGTTTTAAGAAGTTTACAAATCAGTGCTGGGCCACATTCGAAGCCGTCCTGGGCAGCCAGTTGGACCAGCTTGTTCTAGATCCTTCCCACTGGGGCTGCCTCTGGCCTAGGCCTTCTCTACTGTTTCCCTTCGTGTATTGGAGGACTTTATTGCATTCGTCTCGTAAATTAAATACGTCGTTACTAATGAGGAACCACTGTGAGCTTGGCACTGGGGAGTGGAAAAGATTTGTCACTACTGGGATCCTCTCCCACTGCTGTGACCCAGGGAGGCTAGACATGCAGGTCCCAGGGTCAAGGCTAAGGGGGAGGTAAGCATAAGATCTAGGGTGCACAATGTATGGGGGGTGCCCACTTGCAGGTTGAGCAGGTGCATCCCAGACAGAGTTCTTAGCCACCCCCCACAGTAGCTGATTGCTTTGGATAATCTGAGCACATAGATCACATAGGCTAGTACAGGCATCGGCCATTCTAATGACAGAACGAGGGTTTTGTATATTCTGTACAAACCACCACAGAAGCATACAGTCTGATTTAATATACACTGGGGGAAATGGTAGTCATTCTGGGTGAGGGCGTTCAGAATACAAGTTTGGGTTTTTTCTTAAATCTTCGCATCCAGCAGGAAAAGAGAGAGGAGACCCCACCCATGCAACTGTTGCCCCCGATTTGGAGGTATTTTTACTCAGGGACGTCCTTTGGACTGTGCCTCTTGCATAGCACTATCCAAATTTTTCTTTCAAGTGATTCCCTGGCTCCAGAGTGTCCCATTCTGCAGAGCTATAGCTCAGAACATTAAATGACTTCCCAGAAGAAAAGCCCTACGTAGGAAATTTGGAGAAAATCAAGAGCTTCCATTCTGATTACATAACTAAGCCTCAGGCATAAAAGGAAGCTACATCAAAAGGAACTGTTCCGGAACAGAGAACAGTAAAACCCTTTCCCAAAAAACAGAGAGGGAGAGCACAGGCAAAAGTGGAGTGAATACATACCTCCTCAAACCAAAACTATTTGAGGAACTCCCCATTTTAGCCTCCTCGGTGAAAGCGGATCAGGAAGAAGAATGAAACAGGGTTACTCAATTAGGACTCAGTCTAAGGCCCCTTCCACGATAAAGAAATACTTTCAATTTTATAATATATGTAAATGCAAAATATCAGGAGAGTTCTTACCTCTGATTTGGGAAGGGAAAGGGTTGGAAGCCATGGGTGGAGGGAGCAATTTGAAAATTTCTTTACAGAATATAAATTATATGCTTGTGGTTTTAAATGCTATTCTTGCTAGTTGTGAAACATTCAAAGGCCACAGATTGATCAAATGAAAGTGAAAGTCTGGTCCATGCTTAGGGCCCCCAGAGGAAACAAATTGGTAGTACTTTGGTATCTATCCATTCAACACTCCTGTGCCTTAAAGATATTTTATGTCCTATGTATACATTAGAATTCTCCAGAGAAACAGAACCAAGAGATGGAGAGAGAGGGAGAGAGAATTGACTCACACATATTCTTCTATTGTTCATTTCAATTTAAATACGTGAAACTTCTGCTTATCTCCCATCAGTTTTTAAAAGTGACTTCTAATTCTAAAGTACAATGAGAGAAATAACCATCCCTAAACTGTTCTTTATCTTTCACTCATGTGCTTCCTTTCTCAGCCTCGGATGACTATGTCCTTATTTTGATGTTGTCAAGATTAATAACATTTACATTCTATTCCTTTCAGTAAATATTCCATACCTTTTTCTAACACCTTAGGACAAATAAGTGTTTATAATATTATGAGGAAGTACATGTTATTTACTGTGATCCAACTTGTATGATTAGAATCTTAAACTGGAAAATTGAATACTGTAATTGCTAAATCAGTGCTGCCACAGAGGGAATAATCTCAGTGTCAAGGTCAAGTGGAAACTCTGACAACTACTCAAAATCATGCCATATATAACTTGCTTCATATGTGGACCGGATGGATTTGCTCCTCTACAATATCCAATTGCCTTTATTTTCTACTGAGAGAAGAAATATATGTCTTTTTCATGATAGCAATAAGTTCTTCCAGCTTTGTAATAAATTATTGAATGGAAAAAAATTTTTCTCCTGGACATATTCTTCAGACTTTCTTAAAAAAAAAAAAAAGATTTACTTTAGTGTTTGAGAGAAGTTGAAAGAGAGAGAGAGAAGGGGGAGGGCCCAGAGCAGTCTCTATAGTTGTACAGCATTAGTGTGACATGGTTTTGTTCCTTCCACACAGGTGGATGTGGGGCCATGCAGGGTGGGAACCAAATCGGGGCCTCCTGCATGGGAGGTGAGACCCTTCACTGCTGCAGGGCTCAGTGGTGACCAGTGGTGCTGCAGTTCAGCGTGTGGGTTTGCGTGGACCTGGGCCAGGATTCGATCACCCAACTTCACAGGTGCAAAGCAAGCGCTCAAGCTGCTGAGCTATCAGGGCATCCCTTGTCCTCATTCTTGATTGAGTTTGAAGAGGCCTAGGCTTCGAGTCTCATCATGTTTCCCTCAGTATTTCCTGGGCATTGCTCCTTTCTTTCTAACCTCCAGTTGTTGTGGAGATTTCTGATGCCAATTTGAATCTCATTTTTTTTGGAGCGGGTGGGGGGAGTTGATGTTTTGGTTTTGATTTTACTTTCGTCCATCTCTGGAAGTTTTAAGAATCTTCATTATCCTTGATATTCTGCAACTTGATGGGGTGTGTCTAGATGTGAACTTTTATTCATGCATCTTACTTTAGCTCACTGAATTAAAAAAAAAAAAAAACACTACAAAATCTGATTTAAAAACAGTTATTAGTAACTTCCTAAGCAATTCAAGTTTTCTCCTAAAACAATATGATTTATTTATTCATTTAACAAAAATTTACTGAGTATCTGCTTTTATATATCCTTGTATTTGGTGAATGTAAGCAATTATATAAGCTAAGGCGAGGTGAATGGCTTTTTGTGGCAGAAGGTGATTTTTCTCATCTCACGCAGGTTATCAGTTTATTTTCTTAAGTGTAGAATTCGATTTCCTTCCTACATATGTACATTCTTGGGGCCGCCTACAAGTTGCCTTTTGCTTTGTACTCAATGGGTGGCAGCTTTTACTGGTGTGTGACACATTTATGTCATTTAAAAGGTTTGTGGTATATATTTTTGACCTTTCAGTGAAAATTATTATATAACAGTCACTTGTTATTATCATGGGTCCCTCCAGTTGTGAAAAAAGGTTTTACATATAATCCAGTACCCCTACCTACAAGTATACTTTCCCACGAGATAGTAGTGCTGTTAATGGTGGAGGATTGTTTTGGTTGGTACATGAAAACAGCTCAACTAATGTAGGTGAAATTACTTTTCACTTTTCCTGGGAGTTGGTCTTTCTACCAGATTCGCCCTCAGTATTGTCTTTTCCACAACTATCACTGAAAATAATATTTCTATACAATATTGAGTTAAAGTACTAAAACACATTTCCATTTCCTAGTCTCAGGGGAGGGAATTACTTTGACTTATTTTCCTTTTCCCATTTCAGCCCTAACTATTTACTAATGGGCACATTAGGAAACTGTTTTACAAATAATTCATTAATAAAGAACTAAAAAACAAAGCAGTTCTTGAACAGCCCCTAGTGCATAAAGGTGTATAGACTAAAGATAGTTTAGAGGTATACATATAAGGTTAAAATTAGAAAAAGAATGTCATTAAGTAAGATGTATAATTAATACAATGGATCGGAGAGAGCAAGATGGCGGCATGAGAGGAGAACCCAGACACCTACCTGGGAAGGGACTTACAAACAAAAAGGAACCCACAGGGGAAACCCTGAGAAGCACCCTCAACTGAGAGAACCACACAACGCAGAACAACACACAAAGGTTAGAGGAAAAAGGGGGGAGCGGGAGAGGGAGGGAGA